>PPHW02000100.1:0-50029 GCA_003705225.2 Ambrosiozyma vanderkliftii
GGGGCATGGACTCTGAGTAGCCGATCGACTTATCATAGCCGATCGACGTTTTTATCATCTCGCGATTAGCTAGCATGTTTCATATATTATAATGTATAATTGTATACTAATGTATGCTTGTTATCATCATTAAAGTCAGATCATATATATATATATATCGATATATATATATATAACAGGAAAAAAAAATCCATATTAAACACTATGGCTCCTAAAGTCTCAACAGCTCAAAGAAGATTGCTCAAAGAATACCAGGAACTTCTCAGAAATCCAACTGATGGAATAGTGGCTGGTCCGGTGAATGAGAGTAACCTATTTGAATGGCAATGTCTATTAGAAGGACCTAAGGATACACCATATGAAAATGGTGTCTTCAAGGCAATCATGAAATTCCCCAAGGATTACCCACTTTCACCACCATCTCTGAAATTCGAATCGGATATTCTACATCCAAATATTTACAAAGACGGTACGGTGTGTATCTCAATTTTGCATGCCCCCGGCGATGATCCATTGATGTATGAATCTGCCGATGAACGGTGGGGACCATTGCAAAGCATAGAAAAGATCCTTCTTTCAGTGTGTTCTATGCTGGCTGATGGTAATGTCAATTCCCCTGCTAATGTGGATGCTGCTAAACTATTACGAGAGGATAAAGATTCATTCGATAAGGTTGTAAGACAACAGGTTTTGAAAACTCTTGAGCTTTAATGGAAAAAGAAACAAACACCAACTCCTCCCCTTCATTTTACTTTACTATATTAACATACAATCACACACACACATATATATATTTCTATAATAATTATTAATTGATATTATACACATATCTTCAAATGTAGGACTGTAGTAGTTGTAGTTGTAGTTGTAAATATTTCAAACACCGAAAAGTGGCCGATCTGGAATTTTTTTTTATTTCAACGAGAGAGAAAGTACTAAAACTTTAAGAGACAACTATCAAACGACAACCAACACCCACCGGCTATTCCATCAGATCCCTTGCATATACAATTATCCATATTGCAATTCAATTCCCCTTCATTTGTCCTAGATAAATAGCCATTTGTCCTTCCCTTTGATTTTCTTTTCTTTTCTCTCCATTCTTTGCTGCATAAGATCCAATCTCTTTTTCCAAATGTCTGATTCTTCTCCTTCAAGTTCTAAAGCTAATACTGCTACTACTCCCACTCCTACACAAGAACCATCCACTCTAGCAATGAAACCGGCCCCATCAATAGAGCCTAAATTCGACTTCAATTTAAATGAAACCAGACAACAAGCACAATCAAGTAAGATGGAAAGACTCTCGGCAGTTGTTCTAAAATCTATATTTGTCGGTACTCTATACGGTGCATTGTTTTCCATCCCCACTGAACTTGTAATCAGATGGAAATCACCATTATACAGATCATTCGGTTTCAGAGTCAGAGTGTTTTACCATACAATGTGTTGTGCATACGCTGCATCGTTCTTCACTGAACGTGAAGTGATGAAGTTTGAAGAAATGTCAAGAATCCAGGAGGAGCAAAAGAGACAACAATTGATTGAATTGAGTATCATGCAAGGTAATTACGATGCTATGAATGAGACATTCTCTCCTAGTACAAAGAGATAGATAATAAGAATATATATATATCATAATAACTTTTAAATATTTATTTACTTTTTCCATTCTTTCTTTTTTACTTTTTAATGACACCCTACCTTATTTTAACGATTTTTTTTCCACTCTGTCCTCATTATATATATGGCACTAATTTCATTTGACTGTTATTTATTAATTCTGATAATAGAAACCTATATTATTAGTATTAGTATTTTGTAGCATTATCTATATAAAATGAAAAGCAAGAAAAAAAAAAGAACAACAGAGCAAAAATCAAATATTAAGAAAGAACCAAGAAAGAAAATAAATAATAATCAAAGAAAATAAAACCTAAACCCAAATTACATATAAAAGGAGAAAAGAAGGAAAGAAAAGTGCAACAAAAAAAAAAGAAAATAAGTAAGTAAGAAAGCAAATAAAAAAACACATTTAAGATTAACCTGTTCCAGAATCGGAATTAGGACCACCATGACGAGATGCAGCATTGGAATCTGGGCCACCAGGAACAGGAGCAGGTCCAGGAGCAGGTCCAGGAGCGGGACCTGATCCAAATATTTCCCAATTATCTAAAAATTCGGAGTACAGAAGCTCATCAAAACCAATGCCATTGGATAGCAAATCGTTCAGGTCTGGAGTTCCTGGTAGGTTATCATTAGGATTGCCGTTATTAGTATTATTAGCATTAGACATCCCGGAAACATTGCTCTCATCAACACGAGCACCATTCATACTGGAATTAACTGATGGTGGATTATGCGAGCAAACACCAACACCCATATCAGCGTCACCGAATGGAATACCTGAAGCTTTCACCTGTCTGTCGATTATATTAACCAATGCATCTTTTTGAAGGTTAACATCCCACAGATACTTCAAATCCATGAATTTCTTGAACTTTGTGTCATTAAGCAGTAAACTCAACTTCACACTGATCTCGATCAGTTGACTGTCTGTAAACTCATTCAATAGGATTCCCTTCTGTGCCTTAAACTCACCATATTTGGCAATTCTAGCTCTCGCTAGCTTGTCATTACTCAAACAATCGGTTAAATAGTACATAGCACCAAACATCCTTAATGAACTGTAATACTTATCAGCTAAGAAACCAGTAAGCTTCACAACAGATTTCAATAAAATGATAAACTTGTCGATGATCTCACTCAAAATAGAGTACCTTGGATCAATGGAGTTTTGTCTAATCATAATGAATCTGATAACAAAATAAATGGCCAAATGGAAAAACTTAGCACCAGAGTAAATTATCTTATGAATTAGTAAAATTGCATAACTTGCTAAATCATCAGTGACTCTTAAAATTGTATCAAAGATGACAGAGAATGATTCTAAAATGATATCCAATAAACTATGGAGTTTGGACGTGTAACCCTGTAGGTTCTTCAATGACTCATATTTCATCAATGCATAATAATTCACACAGGCCTCAAATGTGTTGATACTTAACACAGAACCCAAATCATCAGTGAGTTCTAATCTCGTCTTATTAATTCTCGCATTTTGAAAGGTAAATTTCTTCATTTGCTCCAATGCTTGTAATTTGGATTCCACATCCACTAATTTGGGAGGATTTTGGAAACTACGTAATGATTTCAAAAGCATTCCAATCGATTGAATGATAGGTTTGGACCGTGCTAATCTCCAAATGGAGAATTTTTCAATCTTTTCACTGGTGACATTTTTCAATCCATCTCCATAGACAGGTATTGTTTGGTTGCTCTCAAAGAACGATGCTGCTGATGCCTTACCAAAATTAATCGAAAAGTCCAAATCTAACTCCACCAACGAAAACCACAGTTTTTTCCAAAGGATTAAAAATCTTTTATCATCTTCTTCATTTAAAATGAACTTTCTGTACAAGTATGGGTGTAGTGTATCCCAACTAAAATTTAAACCAATGTATCTTGCAGTGGATAACACTACTCCGTTGTAAATAACACCATCCTCACCACCATTACCATCTGAATCCTCAGGGGAAATAATATGGTAAAATCTTATCAATATGACCAGTTGGAATCCAACCACAGATGATTTTCTCAAACAATTAGTTCTGAAAACCACTAAATTAATCAAATTAAGAGTTGAAGGGTCAACAGCCATGCTTGCCAAGGGAGTGGAGTTCTCACTCAAAGCCCTGGAAAATGCCTTATCACTAATGTAAATTGAGAGGAATGAAATACGGCAAATCAATAACAATATCGCAATGATGAGATAATTATTTTTTTCATCGTCGAATTTTACAATAGGTCTGTCATATTTGTCATAAGATAGGATCGCAAACAGTCTTTTTTTGAAATCCATTTCATCAAGCACGGGGAAGAATGGATAAATCACGTCGAAAAATCTGTTCAAATACGTATGCACAGCATACTCGAATGGAATATAATCAAGCAACAATTTCTCAACACCCTTCATGTCCAGGACATCAACATGTTCCTTGTTTTTAATTGCTGCATTTGTAGACCGTTCACCATCCTTTCTTTGCTTGATCTCATCATTTAACACCTTCATGATTATATCTCTTTTATTCCGATTGGAAATTTTGGAGTGCATTTTCGCTTCCTGTTGAGTGTCAGCGTTGCTGTGACTCATGTTGAAGATATCAGGGACTCTAGACATGATTGGATCCCGTAACCAAAGCAGGTTTCTTTGGAAACTTCCATGAACGGTGAATCTACTTTTCTTGACAAATGTGTAATTCTTCAACTGGTTGTCTGACATGTTGGTGGATATACACAGAGTTTCATCCAAATTTGGCGACTTCTTGATCAATTCCGTTTCTAATCTATTGATTTTCTCCTTTAATAATTGTAATTCACTGAGTTTCATTTCAATAACGTTTTGCATTGGATTCGAAGCGTGTTTTCTAATCTGTAGAGGGGGGCTTTGAGTATTTGATGCAGGCGCATCAAATGTTCTAAATTCAGGCATTTTATGGTTGCCATGAATCAAAAACGTTGAATTGATATTATTATTGGAACTACTTGAATCCATTGCTAGTACTCCGATGGGAACACTAGATGATTGGAGACTGGATGCTGTTGATAATGTTGTAGTGGTGGAATCGCTGGGGCTATGGTCAAATTGGTTGATAGAATTCCAATCTTCCGGACCATCGTATTTGCATTCTAATTTCGATTTTAAACATCTTTGACAACACGGTTTTGATTTGTCACATTTTATTTTCCGTCTACGGCAGTTGATACACGAGAGTGGTACCCTTCTTCTTTTCTTTTGCTGTTGTTGCTGTGAGGAATTCAAATCATCAGGAGAAGTTTTAGTCTCCGAATTCAGAGCACCATTGTAGTTGTCGGCTCTGATGATATTAAATGACATATTTAATATGATTAAGAGCCTCTATAAATTTTGCACTTCACTGAAAAGGTGTAATGTGTTTTTTCCAATAGATGATTCCTTTCAAAGTCTATCTTTATCTAAAAGATCAGTAAGGAAAATCTATAAACATGAATGCTTCTTTGGTATATTTTTGTACCAAGAGTTTAAAGATCGAAATCATCTACCAAAAGCACTCGGTCTTTTCATGTACGAAAACGGATAATTCCCCATCGCTTAACGACAATTTTCGTTGCCATTCATCATAATATACAATCACGTGACGTCATAATCAGCCGAGGTAGCGCTAACATTTTTTTTTTCTTATTCATTCTAATTACTAATTATCTCCCTCTCCCCCTTACAATAAATAAACAATATATCCAATGAAAGGTTACACGAAATCCTGGGTGGAGGAGGGAGCTATAGCAGGCGCCGTAGTAGTTTTAAAAATACATGTATACATACATACATATTCGATGAAATTTTCTATATATATATATATACGTTGGGCCGGTGGTGTCCATATCTGTTGAGGGCAGACAACCAATAAAATTTTTTCTAAATATTTGACCCCTCCACCCTCCTTAAGTTCTCCTTTACAGAAAGAACTTTCAAGCCCTGCCATTCACTACCTTACATTAGTCATTACCTGGTGTGAGCATATCCACATTCGTAGCTATTAAACTGGGTTAACTTTTTAACATTAAGTGGCTCCCAGATCGTTTAAACCTTCTTGAAAATTATGCTTTGTTAGAGGGCTTGCAAAATCCGAACTCGGTGGTAATAACCGGAATTTTATACAGCAATACAATCTGGGCGGCATGATCCGTTGTTTTTTGTGTTGAGGAGTATGTGTTAACTTTCACTACATCAATGGTAATCACAAGTATAGTATATATAGTGACATAACTGCTTTCATTATTGAATAATTCCCTCCGTGGTTCGCCAAGGTTGCACTTTCATCACAGAAAACAATTGGGCACAACTTCGAAAAAAAAACATTTGATTGTGTAACGTGGAAAAAAAAGAGCACTTTTTTTTCTCATCGGAATAGAATAACTAAATCATTATAATGGAGCAGTGTTCATTCTCTATCTCTATCTAGCTCCCATTGGATCTCTTATCTTAAATCGTTTAATACAAGTTACGAACTAAGGGAGGATTTCCGCTTGGGATGAAGCTTCTTTCTGAAGAACTGATTGAAAACACAGACGGAATTGCTTAATGAGACGATAACCACTACTCAGAAGCTTTTGTTTTTTGGTTTCATTGTTACAACTAATCAACTAGTGAACAAGTTCAATAGCAACCGTATAGGCAGCTTTGCTATACTTGCTTCTCATTTTAATTGAAAGTGAGGTGAGTCTGTGGTAGCCTTCGTGAAATACTTCAAATAGCCCCCGCTTACAATTTGATTGAGTCAATCAAAACTATGGACAATCTACTCTGAATATATAGTTTGTTAGATATCACCAGTTTAACAGTTTTCTGGATGATAGTTATCACAATATAGCAACATGGTTTTTAGTAAGAGAGAGAATCTGCTATCTGGAAAGGGTATTTCAGTGTCAATACGATTCAGAGATTTATAATTAATCAAGGTTCAACTGCAACAAGAACAACGACAACCAAATTAGCCCTTATTATTTCCCCTTTCTACTTTACCGATACACTGATTAGCACACATTCATTGCATTCTGTTCCATCTCTTTTATCATCGTTGCAACATGTTCACTCACCCACCCTCGCTGCCCTCTTCTCTCCCTCAGAGGGAAACAGTCCCGGGAAAAATTGCCTAACATCCGCTGATTCTCCCTTCACTTATATACATGTTCATGTTGACTATAAGTTGCATGTTGTTCCTCTGATCCTGTTTATAGAGACAAAGTTCTCCTGTTTTTTTCTTTTCTTCGTTGTTTTGAATCCCTGGAGGGGCGTGCTATCCATTATCTTCTCGCATCGTTATCGCTGCTCCTATCAATACCAATAACACCACAACGATAAAAACAACAATGATATTTTACTTTAAATAGTATCATTTAATCATTTCAATTTAAGTTCTAATGTTTGCATAGTTTAATACCGAATTGGGGCAATAATGACTGTCTGAAAAGTTAAATAATACAATAAAGCTGTCCTTCTTGGAGAATTCTCTAAACAAATGAGAACTAGAGCATGAAACAAGCTACAAATTTACCGGTGTGAACCGTCTATTACAGTAAATATATTCCTAGTATAAGTATAAAATCTTACGAGGTTGACTATTCTGAGTAACTATTTCACCTATGTTAATTAGTTCTCTGATATCTGTTTGATACGTAAACTTTGAAAAAAAAAGATAGCAAGCCGCAGAACGGCTATAATATCGGCAAATACGTTACAGCGCTGATCTGCCCCAAACCAAATGATATTAATAAATTACTAATAATATTACAGAACATCACTCACTCACTCACTCACTGTACAGCCGATTTGACGGGTGAATTTTCATTTCTAGAGGTGTTTCATTTATGGGGTTTCTCTCTTTTTTTTGTTGTTCCAACTTCTTCATTTTTCCAATTATGGATATGATAAGGATCAATTAACAACACCACCAGGAGCTTTAATGATTAAAGTTAAGAGTCGGTGGTGGTGGTTCATCTCCTCTCTTCTTCCCCTCCCCGGCTTATATATTGGTCGTGGGACGGACAATCCTATTCCCTTGGCATTTATATGGCCGGTTTATTCTTAAACAGTTAAACAGTTTCAGTAGTAATAACTCCATGATTCATTCAATTCTAAGTCCAATTTAATAATCTATTAATGCTTGAAATAAAGTGTGTGAGCATCGGCCGATACTCGATAGAGAGAAAATCGAAACAGAAAAATCTCTTCATATAGAGTTATCATCCCATAACTCTTTTCTTCTTTTATCCATGCAACCCAATGCCAACTAATGGCTGTAAAATGCAATATTTGTATATATATATACCCTGAATTGAAGAGAAATACAGAAATAGAGAAATAGAGTTATTTACCATAAATTGTGTGATAATTGTGTATTTTGCCAAGAGAGAGACGATATTGAATCGACGCAAGGGAAAAAAGGTCGCGGCTAATTTTTTCTTTTAAGTCTTCAATAGCTGGCTGGCCTTGCCCTGGAAGGAAGGAAAAACTTGATAACCTTTTTTTCAATGGGCAAGTTACCGGGCACTAATCTTCCCCTTGAGACAAAAAGTTTCCCCGCGGGTGAGGGAAGAGGGGACGGGGTGTGTGGTTTTAAAAAAAAAAACTTTAATATTTCACTAAGGTGTAAGTAAGGGTAGGAGGAAAGTTGTGGCAAGAAGGCCTAAGCTGCTCATATTCCCTCCCCCCCCCCTCTCTCTCCCTCTCCTGTAGTTACTCACTCACATTGATACAAGTTTACGGGGAAGAATCCCGGGGTAACAATAATAATAATTTTTTTTTAAAGTAATCCGAGTTTATACAGTCATTGACTTTTAAATAGATCTATTATTTGCATATACATAATGTATGTGTGTATTTGTATATACTGGATGGATATAACACTATTTTATTATTCCAATTGACTTGCTAAATAACTAAATAGCCTAGCCCTTAAAATAATATCGAATAAGGTTTTTGTTTGAGTGTTCAAAATCAATAAAAAAACAAGAATATCAAGTTCTAATAAACTATTCCAACATTTTTCAGGTTTTTTTTCCCTCTCCCTATTCATTTCTGTTTTTTATAATAAATATGAAAAAGGAAAAAAATAAAATTCACCGATGAATTACATGAATACATTGCAGATTTTATTATAACATCTATTTAACAAAAATAATAAGAGAGATACTTATTATTATTATTATTATTATTATTAGTCTTGTATAGCAGACTTTTACATCTGTGGTTCAACTCATCAATTGCTCTCATCTTTTTCTTCATTTTTTCTTTGGTTTTCTCTTAATTCAATTCTACATCTACCTCCCCTATTCTTTTCCATCCACTGACCATCGGAAACTGTGTCTCTTGCAGTGTTAGCATTAAGAGATAAAGAAATAAAAGCAATATTTCCATTTGACTTCATATAAGATTCTCTCTCTCTGTGTGTGTTTTTTTTTCATTAATTTCATTTTGCACACATAGCTTCAATAACCAAACAAATTCAACAATACATCCAATCAGCCTCCATATAGTGTGTGCCCCCTTCAAATAACTAATATGGTGATATCCAAGGATAATAAACTTTCTCCTCTTCTTAACCGGGGAGACAAGGATTACCCGAATTTCACATCTCAACCTTCTTCCACTCCAATTGCTGTGAAATCTCAAACCACATCGACAGCTAATAGCATAAGTGACAACACTGCTTCTCCAGCTTCATCTCCATCAAATAGTACTTCCCCAATTGCTTTGACAAATACCTCGGGACAACGTTCTCCAGACTCTACATCAGGATCTGAAATACTCCCTAAAGATGCCACATCAAATACCTCACAGCAATCAATCTCACCCACAAACCCAACAGAATTACCGCCAAGGAAAAGAAGTAAAGTGTCAAGAGCCTGTGATGAATGTAGACGGAAAAAGGTTAGATGTAATGCTACTTTGAACATGACCACCAATCAAGTTGTCAAGATCTGTACCAATTGTGAACGTAATGGAGATTTATGTACATTTACCAGGGTCCCATTGAAGAGAGGACCTTCCAAGGGTTACACGAAGGGCCATTACCAAGATGAATCAAGAAAATCATCCATTATCACCACAGGAATATCTTCTTCCTCATCTTCATCATCACAACAACAACAACAACAGTCACCTATTAACTCGTCTGCACCTAATAGCAATGCTGGGTTACCCCATGCGTTCCCTGCGTTGATCCCTTTGACATCTACCGGACAGCCAAAACAACTGCCTCACCAATCCTCGCAGACTTTCCCCACCGGATTCCCATCACAGCAACAACAGTCACAGGTGATATTGCCACCTTTGAATTCATTCTCGTCTCCATCAACCGGGACAATATTGCCTCCATTGCAAGACACTAGACAACGTTCTAGTTCATTGAATTCTACATCAAGCCAATCGGGGCAAACTCCTCAGGGGGGACAACAGCAACCGATTTTTTGGAAGGTGCCCTATGAAATGCCCTCTTTTCCCCCAACCACACCAACGAGCAATCACCCGCACCATCACACACATCCCCATTCACAGGGAACCCCATCTATACTTTCTAATTCTACGAATTCTACTCACAATCGCCGTGGGTCAATGGATTCTGTGTCTTCTTCCATCAGTGGTAGTTTTACAATCAACAATAGACCTCCTTCTGTTGTTTTGAATTCTCCAAAGCTAAGAACTGGATCCTCTGGAATAGATTCAGTTGCTACTTCTGACTCGGAAGATGATTTCTTTGCCAATAATGCAAGATTGTCTAGAGCAGGCAGTCTTCAAGTGCCAATGGCACCCATCATAAAGTCTCCTCGCAGCTCATTTGTTAGGGAATCAACAATCAGCCCCGTTGGGTCAAATTCAAGTTTGCAAAGCTTAAATCAAGGTTTGACTAGGTTTAACTTTCGTAACTCTATTGGCTCTGCCCCAACATCTCCCCAACAACAGAAATTTCAACAACGGTATATGGAATTTTACAAGTCTATAGACTACAACTTGGATTTGTACTTTTCCAAATTACATAATCAGTTCCCAATTCTTCCATCTAAGCAAGTTATTTCAGACTGTTTGGAGAGAATGGAAGTTGAGGAACACATGGTTGTCATTGAGTTATTCGGAACCGCTTTACAGGTTGTCACCGCAGCAGATATTAACAATGAGTTTGCTCAGGTTATCAAATGCTTTGAACAGGTTTCCACGCTGTATGCCTCAAAATCTTTCATCTACAAAAACCAATACTCAAGAATCATATTCTTGCATTCTTTAGTGTTGATGAACTATGCTGCCATCTTATCAGGACATGATTACTCATTGGGATTTGGTGTCTCGTTTGCTATAATGAAGGATTGGATGATTTTCAAAGAGGGATTTAAAAGCTTAAACTTTAGATGTTTGATCACCCTATTGATCTTGGATAACATTTACGCATTGTACTTTGGCACACCAAGATCATCCACTTTGGTGTCATCAATTGATGAAAACTTTGTGGAGAACTACATCACCAGCCTAAGTGATCCATCTATTCCAGTCAATGGCTCTGTGGAGTTCTTAAAGATTGGTTTGAATTTAGTCATCTTGTCCAACTCATCGAATAATGTTAACAATGAGGATGTTAACAAACCTGTGGACATTGTCGTTGGCAATGACGTTAAGTTTTTGAATATTTTGAAAATCACAAATGAACTGTACTCGTTTTTCTATAAGCTCTCAATAACTTTGCAATCCCAACAGCCACAACAGCAATTACTTCAATTGCAAAACATCAATGACGTTGATGAATTCATCTTTGAAACTGAATTGGAAATTGTCAAGATATGTAAAAAAATTGTCAATTTGATTGATGAACAATTGGATGATTTTGAAATTTACAGAGTCCAACCATTGTTATCATTAATTGTGTTGAAGTGCTTTAAGATTTTGAAAACATTGAAAATTGTCCTGGATTCAGTTGTTCAATTAAATATAATCATCTCCAAGGAAAATAAGTCAACCCCTGGAAACCCAGCTAATAACGGCAACAACAACAACACACAAAATAACACGCAAAACTTGCAGGAACAGTTTAATCCAAGAATATTGAAACTCATAGAATCAATCAATTCCAATTGTACAAGATTGTTAAACACTAGGTTACCTAATCAATTAGTTAAAAACTTTTTAGTTAATATCAGTAAGCAACTGTTTAACAGCAACAGCATTGGGGGAAGCGGTGGAAGCAATAACACCAACTCTCCAGGTGCCGATCATGAGCCAATTGAGGAGATCAAATTTGTCAAGACAAGTTTAAACAATTCTGTCGACCATCTAAGTGTTCTGCAAAATTGGTGCAGATCAACAAATAGTTATCTATTGGGCACAACGACTAATGACTCTATGAATGGATGGTATTCTTGAACAACAAAAAAGACTTGACATGATATCATTATTATTGTTTATTTATTTATTCTTATTATTTTTATTTTTATTGTTGCTTGACCAATCTTTGGGTCCTTGCCCTATATTTTATTATTCTTTCTTTTGTATTTAAATTCCAATAATTGTATTTTTAAAAAGACTGATGTCTTTTACTATTTTTTCTCTCTCTCTCTCCTCTCTGTCTTTTGGTCTTCATCGTCCCAGGTAGTTATCCTCCTTTTTCTTTTACTTTTACTTTCACTTTTGCTTACTTTTTTTTTATTGCCTACCTGTTTAAGATTTAATGATTTTTTTTCTTGATTCTGGTTTAATTTATAACGATAATGATAATAACAAAATGGTTCCCTTCAAAACAGGTTACATAGCATTATAAATATTATAAATATAATAAATATTTTCATAACTGAAAAATACATGATTGCAAAGGAAATACTAAGAATTAGGCGCTGTCTCGATTAGGCAAAGAAGGTGCGGAACCACCCGTTCATTGGCGGCGGACCTGTCTCAGTTTTAGTTTACCTCTTTAAATGACAACCTTTTAAATTGAATCTATGTTGTTGTTATTGGACTTTTTATGATATAAGCTACTATAATTTTCATTGCAAAAGACCACAATTGACAACAATTGTTATATTTATTTATTCTTACTTCCTATTGATATAAAACAACTAACCCCGTTGACTTTAACATAAGATAAGACACCGACACCGACTCCGAATAAGAATAGGAACAGGAATAGCAAACACTTCAAAATTGGTATATTCAATATATATATATATATGGCAACTAGATTAAGTGTATTGAAAATGACTAAAAAATTGATATTAAACCCATCGCATTCAGGTGCCAATGAAGTTCAAATTAAAGGTGTTATATTTGACATGGATGGTACTTTAACCAAACCTCAAACGTACATGTTTCGTCAAATGAGAGAGGCATTAGGTATTTTTGGTCAACCGGTTGATATTTTAAAGCACATCGAAACACTGGAAGGAAAGGAGAAGGATGATGCAAATGCTAAGGTTAAACAAATTGAGGAGGATACTATGTTAAAGATGGAGCCTCAAGATGGTTTAGAGGAGTTTTTCAAATATATGAGAGATTATGAACCAGAGGTTAAACTAACCATATGTACAAGAAACCTAATCAAACCAGTTGACCATTTATTATCGAACCATTTACCAGGGTTGGAGTTCAATGATCCTATAATAACACGATCATTTCAACCCCCAAAACCATCTCCAAAGCCACTGCTACATATTTCTGAATCGTGGGGAATCGACCCTACTAATTTAATTATGGTTGGTGACTCGAGAGATGACATGTTTTCTGGATTGCGTGCAGGATTTTCATTAATCCTTCTAAAACATAAGGATAATGCCCATTTAGTTGACGAAATTCCCCAGATTGATTACGTTGTGGAAAACTTCATCGAATTACTGAATGTTTTAAAGACTGGGTTTGAAATTAAACCAAAAGTTGACGATACTAAAATGAGAGACTTTGGTCAATAGTGTTGTTCGATTTAGATATTATTGCAATTGACTTTTTCTTACTTTTACTTCCTGTCTCCCCACCTTCATTTTAGACTGTTTCAATTGTTATTGTGATTATGTTATATTGTTTTTGTTTGTTTCTTTACTTCTTTCTCATATTACCAGGAAATACATACATGCACATATATAATAACTGGAAGCCCCATATATATCACTAAGTCATGTCACCTATGCTACTGGCAATAGTATCATTATATGGGAAATTCCACAAAATAAAGCAGACCTTGTAGAAGCTCTCAAAACTACCTCTCTTCTGTTAGTTTCGTAGAAGAAGTGTTATCCTTCTAAAAAATGACCAATTGATTAAAATAATCTGTTCTACGGAATTAAAAATGTCATGGAATCATTCTATTTACTAGTTCAAGGAACAAAAATATGGGCATTATTTAAAATAATGAAACAGTGCTCTAATTTAGATGCAATAGAAGTTTTATATTTATTAATCCAAGGGGGGAAAAATTATCGTAAAGTATATTCACCAGTGTTTGTGATGTATTTCACTCCCTTGAATGGTTTGACATTGGTTGCTAATCCTCCTAGGACTCTTAAAGATTTGACTTTAATGTTACTAGGAATACTTCCCTTATTTTTATAGCTAACAGTGATGAACTTTGGCTTGATCGTCCTTTTCTTGGATCCCAAGTTATCATACACATCATGTAATAAATCACCAGAGTCATCAGAGTGGCCACCATCTTCATCGACTAATTTACCTTTAAACACACACGACACTCCTGTGACTTGATGCTTTTCGAATTCCCATTCATATTTACCATTTTTAAACTGTAAATCACCGTGAGTCAATCTTAGTGTCTTAACGGAATAGTATTTCACATTGTCACTGTCATCGTTCCCATCAATTGTTGGTGGGTATATGTCAATTTTCAAATCCTCTATTAGTTTAACAGCATTTAATAATTTGATATTAACCTTTATTTCAAACTCATCTCTGTTCACACCGAGATCTGTTGTCAAATCAACATCAACCAATCCGATGTTGTTCCATATATTGCCGTATTTGGCAGCACCATCTAGCAAATTTATTTGATAATCCATTAATCTGAACTTGTCATCAGGAGGCACAAATATTAATGCATCCTGTCTTTTGACCCATTGTGGTAAATCGACACATTTATGAAATGATGGTATACCTAAGTCACCACCGTGGGACAGAAGTAATTCAATGGTTGGTGATCCAGATAAGGATGACTTGAAATCAACACGACCATCAATATATGCCATCAATGGCTGTAATCTTTTCTGAAATCTTCTCTTGGTATCTGTATTGTAGTATGATGATTTGTTGTATGATAAGTCCTCGTAGCTAAGTTTCGATGCGGGTATAATTAAATTTATCTTCTCTGTGATATCTATAAACATTTCATTTTGGGTGTTTTTCACATTGATTTTTCTCCATGGAGTTTGATTACCTGATTTTTCTAAAATAGATGTAGTCAATGATTTATCCCCCGTGTATCCACTTGATCCTTGGAAAGATGAAGTTGAACCATTTGACGAAGGAAGAATTGAGGAACTCTGGGCTATGGTACTAATTGAACTTTGCGCCGTCTGTTGCAATTGCTTTGTTGTGCTTAAGATCTTTTTGATTATGCTATTATCAGGTAGCAATTCCTGTAACTGATTTAAATCTGTGATCAATGGCACAGACCCATCGACAAGTTCTTGTAAGATTAGCATTAGTTTATGAGCATTTGTGGTGATTTTTTGAGAGTTTAATTTATCGGTATCTAGAAACACTTTAGTGATTTCCACAAATTGACCAATGAATTGGAAATATTGTAGTAGGTTGTTATGGTTGGACAATTGAACAGTTGGTTTATTGGATTTTTCAATCTCAGAAGGTTCATCATCATCTTCCACTTCCTCGTCATCTTCATCGTCACTAAACACTTCAAGGTAATCTGGAACCACTGAGGACACAAGTACATATATCAATGAACCATCTTTGCTCCAGGCAATCTGCCAATGTGAATCCAATTGAACTATTGGATCTAAACTTGCAGCAGTTGATTCATCAAACACAGAAGTTGAATTGGTTATGTCGATATTAGAGTTGAAGGCAGCATTTCTTCTCTTGGATTCCAATTGAGAATATATATAATCAAAAGTAGGTGTTGAAGTATTGATGATATGTTCAAACACAGGTGTACTATATAACGATCATGCATCGTATTGATGGTTTTAAAAGAAGTTAGTATCAATCAATATAAACAAACTGAAAAGGCAAAAAAAAGCTGGAAAACATATGTTTAAAATAAAAAAAACACACATACTCTTTCTCATCTATTATATACAAGGAATCAATGAACCCCATCCTTGTAGCAAAGTTTCTAACGATGTAATTGGTATTTTGTCTAGTTATATATACCTGGTGTTGGATGATTAAACACTACACACAGATGATATATATATATATATATCCACTTGTTCATTACACAATACACAAATAACACACCTTCCTTTTACCTGCGAAAAGACACCCAAATTTTGGTGAGAAATTTTTTGTTGTCTTTTTTTTTTTGGTTAAAGAAGTATTTAAAGAGACCGATTTCCCTTTGCGAGTCGATGGGATAAAAAGGGGAAAAAACACAAAAGGTTTTTTTTTTTTAGAGATCATCATCTTCTTTCCTTTCTACTACAACAACCAACTTACTCCTGTATCATACATATAACTATTCACCGTTCAGGGATCAAGTAGGGTTTTACTGTTGTTAATTAGAAACCACCAAAAAGACACCATAAACTTTGTTGCATTTGTCAAATACCGTCTTTCACCTTACACCAACACTTACAAAAAACAACAACAACAACATTTTTATAGATTTGTTTAATAGTATATAAACATTAGACACAACACACCGAATAGACCATTCATTTTACTTCACTTTAACATACAGATACCATCTATCATATAAAGTCATCTGAACATCACTACGATTCATTGTTTTCTCCCCCACTAAATTATGTCAAGATTAGAAAGATTAGTGGTTCTTTTGGAAACGGGTTCCACTCGTTTCATTAGAGACACAGCATGTGATCAGTTAAGTGATTTGGCTAAACAACATCCTGAAGAAATATTGAATCTATTATCAAGAGTTTATCCCTTTTTACGAAATAAGAAATGGGAAACAAGAGTATCAGCAGCAAGAGCATTGGGAGGTATAGTATCCCATGCACCTAAATGGGACCCTAACGAGGATGATGACAATATGGAAGATATTAAGAAAGAGGATGATTTACAAATAAAATTTGAAGGAGAACCAGACGATGAATACAATAAGATTAAGAAAGAGGAAGAGGTTCAAGAGGAAATTGACCTCAAGAAATTGATTGAAGAATATTCCGATGGGTTGGTTTCCTTTGATGATTGGAGTCTGGCTGAAGTTTTACAATGTGGTAAAGTTTTACTATCTAGCTCAGGAACAGAATTCAACACTTTCAATACAATCGCCGATGGTGAATTTGATGATGCATCAAAGAGACGTAAAACAGCATTCACAGAGAAACTAGGTTTAGATAAACATCAACAAGAAACTGTCAAGAAAGAGGAAAATGACCAAACTCAGGTAAAGTCTGAACCTACCGTGAAAATTGAAGATAGCACTGGCCAAAGCGCAAAACAACAACAACAATCTCTACAACAGTCTGCAAGAATGAGAGCTATGGCCAAACGTAAGGCTAAATTTGCCAGATCAAACAATTCAAGAAACCATAACCCTGTTGATTTGTCACAAAGTTCTGTGAGTAGACAATTGACCCAAGAAGGTGCAGAAATCGATTCAGAGTCTTCCTCCAGTGGCACCAACACTCCAAATATTGATATAACCTCCCAAAACGATGGCTCTAAATTGGTTGTGGAGCAAAAGGTCCCTCAAGTTTCTCCAATATTACAAGAACATTCCAAGTTTGCTCGTTGGGTTTGGCAATTTCAAGGTGTCTTTGAATTGTTAGCAAAAGATTTATTCAATGATGTCTGGGAAATACGTCATGGTGCCACAATGGGTTTAAGAGAATTATTGAAAAGTCAAGCATATGGAGCTGGTAGAGTGAAGGGCAAGACTAGAGAAGAAAACGACAGACGAAATGAAAGAACCCTCGAAGATTTATGTGTCAGATTGGTTACATTATTTGCCTTGGATAGGTTTGGTGATTATGTTTCTGATACAGTGATTGCACCTGTTAGAGAAAATGCTGGTCAGGCATTTGGTGCATTGATTCTACATTTACCTGAGGATACAGTCCTAAGAGCCTTTTATTCATTGGTTACTTTAATAAAACAAAATTTAGAGGAGTTGGGATTGAAAACCCCTTGTTGGGAGGCTAAGCATGGTGGCATGCTTGGATTGAGATACTTTGTCAGTATTCGTGATGACTTATTTTCCACCCATCCTGAATTATTAGAAACAACAGTTGAAATGGTTCTACATTCACTCAATGAAAATTCCGATGATGATGTTCAAAGTGTTGCTGCTTCTACTTTAATTCCTATCACTGATAAGTTGGTTGGATTAAAGGTTGAACTTGCCCTACAAGTGGTCAAGGCTATATGGCAAGGTTTGACTGACCTGAAGGATGATTTATCTGCTTCCATTGGTTCTGTTATGGATTTATTGGCCAAATTATGTTCCCATCATGCAGTGTTGAAAAGAATAAAAGAATATGCTGACCAAGATACCACTTATAGTTTCAAGAATTTAATTCCAAGATTATACCCATTTTTAAGACATTCAATCAGTTCCGTTAGAAAATCAGTGTTGAGAACATTACAGGCATTTTTGAATATCGATGATGACTCTGTTAAAAATTGGATTGATGGTAAGGCCTTTAGATTAATATTCCAAAATTTATTAGTGGAACAAAATGCAGAAGTGTTGAATTTATCCATGAAAGTTTATGAATCTCTTCTTACAGAGATATCAAAGGGTACTCATGGAGACATGCATGAAATATTTAAAGAACACGTGAACCCATTACTATCATTATTAATGACCCCAATTGGTATTGCGAGATTCAATTATTCCATGAACACCAACTATATCTTGCGTCCTAGTGGACATACGTTAACCGACCGTGACTTACCATTGACGGGTTACAACATTGATGAGGATAAAAATAAATCTAAGAAGAGAAAGTCAATTGAACAAAACACAATAAATAACTCCAAGAACAATCATAACAGTATTGGTATTCCTGACTCTGAATATGATATGAAAGTTAACATTGATGCTCCAGTTATCAATGGTGATATTACCCTAGTTGGGTATGAAGTTTTATTGTCCACAAGATTAACAAGTGCAAGGGCTATGGGAAAAACATTGGCTGCATACTCTGATAAGTCTGATTTATCAGCTGTCTTCAACAGATTGCTTGATTTCTTAAAAGACTCGCATTCCACTCCAAGATTGTTTACTGCCATTGTTTTAGATGAATACATACAAGAACTAAAATTATCATCCAAGTCTATTGACCAAGAAGTTATTGACTTATTCGGTCCTGTTCTTACTGAAACTTTGGTTGACCCTGATAGCTTACCATCCTTCCGTGAATTTGTTCCAACGTTAAAGGGTTTGAGAACACAATGTTTACAGCTGTTTCAAGTTTTCAGAGAACAGGGTAAAGTTTCCGCTTCAAAGATACCAACTCTGGCTGTTTTGGTTCAAGGTGAAAAGGAAGCTGGTCCTGATGCATTCGGTGTTGAAACTGCCGAAAAAGTTGTCAATGAATATTCTGAAAAGCTTTTGAAAGGTATGTCAGCTGTGTACAAGATGGCTTCACTCCAATCTTTACAGGATGCTAAACACAGAATCAACATGGCTATTGCTGAGGCTAATTCTGCAAAGGAATCCAGATCTATTGGTATATTATCATCTTTTGCCTCATGCTCAGTTAATTTAAGTGGCTTGCCTAAGAAATTGAATCCAATTATTAAAGCTTTGATGGGCAGCATCAAAAATGAAGAATCGCCTTCATTGCAACAAAGAACTGCTGAAGGTATCGCCCAGCTAACATTCCAACTGAACAATAATGGCAAGGCTAATGCTGCCAACAAAGTAATTAAGAACCTATGTGGTTTCTTATGCGTTGATACTTCAGAGGTTCCTGAATTTGCTCCAAACAGAGACTTTACCGATATTGTTTTATCTTTAAGAAAGGAAGAGCCATCAACTGATCCAATTGAAATTGCTGCCGCTGAAAAGGAAGTTTATTTTGCAAAGATCAAGAGACGTGGTGCTAAAATGAGTCTTGAAAGATTAGTCGATGAATATAAGGGTGATTTATTTGAAAAGATCCCAAAAATTAAGAGCTTGATGTTTGACTCTTTATCCACTTTTGAGAAATCAGAATCGGAAATTGATAATGAAGAGGGTCAAGCAGCAATTGATTCACTGGAATTGATCAGAACACTGTTTGGTAATTTGGATACTTCATTGCGTACTGAAATTCTTGATAGATTAGATCTTTTAATTGTCGGTTTGAAATCTAAATATTCTGTGTTCCGCTACTCATCAGCTAAATGTTTTGCTACAATTTGTGCCACTATTCCTACTATTGGATTTCAAGCATTAGTCAAGAAGATTTTACCTATGCTAAATAATGGTTTGGATTTGAAAGAGAGACAAGGTGCTATTGAGTGTATTTACCATTTGTGTAACGTTATGGGTTCAGGTATATTACCATATGTGGTGTTTTTGATTGTTCCTGTGTTGGGTCGTATGAGTGATGCTAATAATGATGTTCGTATCCTGGCCACTACTACCTTTGCTTCGATCATTAAATTAGTTCCATTAGAAGCTGGTATTCCAGATCCTGTTGATATGCCAGAAGATTTATTAGCTGGTAGGGATAGGGAAAGAGATTTCATTCAACAAATGATGGATCCAACTAAGATTAAGCCATTTGAATTGCCTGTCACTGTGAATGCCACTTTAAGAAAGTATCAACAAGAAGGTGTTAATTGGTTAGCATTTTTGAACAAGTACCATTTGCACGGTATTTTATGTGATGACATGGGTTTAGGTAAGACATTACAAACAATTTGTATCGTTTCTAGTGACCACCATATGAGAGCTGATGCATTTGCTAAAACTGGTGCCATTGAATCTAGAAAATTACCATCTTTGATTATTTGTCCTCCATCTTTGACAGGTCATTGGGAACAAGAGTTTGACCAATATGCTCCATTCTTGAAGATTTTAGTTTATGCTGGATCGCCAAGTATTAGAAGCGGGTTAAGATCAAAACTCAATACGGTTGATGTTGTTGTCACCTCATATGATGTTGTGCGTAATGATGTTGATTTTATCACTGGTCTTGATTACAACTATTGTGTTTTGGATGAGGGTCATATTATCAAGAATGCAGCCACTAAGTTAACTAAGTCTGTTAAGAGAGTTAATGCTGAACATAGATTGATTTTATCTGGTACTCCAATTCAAAACAATGTTTTGGAGCTTTGGTCATTGTTTGATTTCTTGATGCCTGGTTTCTTGGGTACTGAGAAGCAGTTCCATGATAAGTTTGCTAAGCCTATTGCGATGTCTAGAACCAACAAGGGTGATAAGGAACAGGAGGCTGGTGCATTGGCATTAGAGTCATTACATAAACAAGTGTTACCATTCATGTTGCGTAGATTGAAGGAGGATGTTTTATCTGATTTGCCACCAAAGATTATTCAAGATTATTATTGCGAGTTGTCCAATTTACAGAAACAGTTGTACAAGGATTTTGTCAAGAAGCAAAAGTCTACTATTAAGGATGATTTGACCAGTACTGAGAAGCAAGGTAAGCAACATATTTTCCAGGTTTTACAATATATGAGAAAGTTGTGTAACCATCCATCATTAGTATTGACCCCTAAACACCCTCAATACGATGAAGTTATGCAGTATCTTAAGCAATCCAAGATGGATCTTAGGGACATTCAACATGCACCAAAGCTAATGTCATTGAAGAATTTGTTACTAGAGTGTGGTATTGGATTGACTGGTGGGGCAACGGATAATGTCATTGCACAACACCGTGCTTTAATTTTCTGTCAAATGAAAGATATGTTGGATATTGTTGAGAATGATTTGTTGAAGAAGAATATGCCTAGTGTTACATATATGAGATTGGATGGTTCCACCGAGCCTAGATTCAGACAGGAGGTTGTTAGAAAGTTCAATGGTGATCCATCAATTGATGTGTTGTTGCTTACCACCAAGGTTGGTGGGCTAGGTTTGAATTTGACCGGTGCTGATACTGTCATCTTTGTTGAACACGATTGGAATCCAATGAATGATTTACAAGCCATGGATAGAGCACATAGATTAGGTCAAAAGAAGGTTGTCAATGTTTATAGATTGATCACTAAAGATACGTTGGAGGAGAAGATTATGGGTTTGCAAAAGTTTAAGATGAACATTGCATCCACCATTATCAATCAACAAAACTCTGGTTTGGCATCTATGGACACTAACCAATTATTAGATTTGTTTGATGCTGATGATAAGGTTGTTGAAATTGAAAGAAGTGATGCTGGTGAGTCTTCAATCAATGGTGGTAAGGATGGTGCTAGTAAGGGTAAGTCTGCCAATGGTGATAAATTGAATGAGTTAGGTGAGGTTGTTCCTAATGATACTGGTTTAACTGGTAAGGCTGGTTCCGCAGTCAATGAATTGGCTGAACTTTGGGATGAATCTCAATATGAGGAAGAATATAACTTAGATACGTTTATCAAAACTTTACGTTGATGATAATGCAATATCGAATTTTGTTGTTTTTTTTTTTAAAGAAAAGTACTTTGTATATTAGTCTTGATTTTTAACTATCTGTTTTGTCCCTTCTTTTCCTTTCGTTTTTTTTTATTATGTATGTTTTATATATTTATTAATGCTCTTTTTTTTTTCTTTGCACAACATGTTTAATACTAAACTGTGGTTATTCTTTTTGCAAAATGCTTTGGCAATAAAAAAAAAGAAAGAAAGGCAGAATGCAAGAAAGATCAATCAACGAATGATGTGCTTATGTATTCACCATGGTCATCGATTGGATTAATTTACCCAAATAAAGTAATTATAGCCTGTTTAGTTAACAAATCAGGGTGTGATAAAACACACTTATTACATTTCCCGTTTCATTAAAAGCTTTAATTAAGAGGTAATTTTAAACTTTTTGCTCTTTTTAATACTGAGCTGAGCTTCAGCAAAAAAAGAGGGAAAGAGACTTGCATTGGTTTCACAAGCAAATTATAAGCAAAGCACAGAAATTCTCTAAACCAACTCTGGGGAATGGGACTAGGTTTAAAGATTTTGGTTTAGGACATTGTGATTAGAATCATTTTACATCAACATGAAAATCGAGGGAATATTTTATCATAATAAATAGATATATTATATATATAGGTACATACCAGGTTGATTTATCAAGGATTCTAAAGAACATGACAATGGAAACTGACCTTATTTGCTCTTTTTAGAAAGGGTCTCAATAAATAAAATTAAAATTTGCTCCCCATTTAAGCCGCAGAGTCCCCCCTGCACGTACCCTCCCGTAGAACCGTTTTCCTTGCAAGGGGCGAGTGAGACACCGGTATTTTAGCAATCTTGCACGGCAGGCAGGCAGGCAGTCAAGGGGGGAAACCTCCCCTTCCCCAGCCGTCGACGCACGTCTTTCTCCGCGCGCCTCGATCAGTGAAGCTTTTCCAACTCCAGTAATGGGGAGATTCAACTCTTTTCACCTCATTTTACAGTTTACTTATTTCTATTGTTTTCCTTCAAAACTGGTTAAATTTAACAACACAACGGCTGATATTTATCTGATATTCCTCCGCCATTGTCAAATATTTGCTCGTTTTTGAGTTTTTTCCCTCTCTACAATTATATAAGCTCAAGCTTGCTTGTTGAAGTACCAATCAGGTCAGGGTTCTCGGTGAACGGTTAACTTCTTTGAAATGAATAAGTATATATATATGTGTGTGTATTCCAGAAATAATCAAGCAGATGATTATCTGCAGTTTTTCCCCCTTAACCCCTTAGTCTTTCCTTTTGGTCTACTATACAACTAACAACATAAGTATATAAATAAAGCTCATTACCAAATATGAAAATAAGTGGTTCAACTCAAGCGCTAGTTTCATACTTTTTTTTGTTAACGTTTCTTCACGTGGCAAATGGTTTAGTCATCTTCGATTCCCATGTTGCATCGTCCTGTATTTATTTCTTACGTAAGAAATCATGGGACTGTTCTGCAATGGGGGGACACATGTCATCGTCTACATGGACTTGTCAATGTGTCAATGATGCATGGTTGGGTTCTATCACTAACTGTATCCATGATTATGCTAACTCCACACAGGAGATGCACCATGGGTATCATCACATTGTCAAAAGATGTAATGTCAAGGCAGGAACCGATTACACTGTTGAGGACATGGAGGGATATCAAGAACAATATGCTGGCTCATTAGAGGATTCTACTTTGTTCCCAAAGGGAACCAATGTCACTGCTCCTATGTTCATTGACGATGCCACTTTCAAAACCTGGTACACAACATTCAAGCAATACAATGACTTTATCAGCATGTGCCAGAGAATTGGCTGGGCATGTGTTGGATTTTGGTTAGGTATCATTGGAATATCCGGTATTTACAACTATGTCGGTTACAGATTCATTCCATACCAAACCAGACAACGGTTTAACAGTCGTCTTACATATAAGTACGATTGGGTGTTGTTTGGATTCAACAGATTAGAGGCGATTATCTGTGCTGCATTCACCATCATGGTTGTTATCGCATGTGCTGTGAATTACGATGCTACTCCGATCAATTCATACATTTACACTGCATGGTTTAAAACAATTGATTTATTGAATTTCAGAACTGATATCATTGCATTTTCATTGATGCCTGTGTTGTATTTGATGGGAATCAGAAACAGTCCATTTCAATACATGGGTTGGATGTCCCACAGTACCATGATCAAGTTCCATAAGTTTGTCGCTGTGATTTTCTTCATTCTAGCGCTGATCCATTCTGTCATTTGGACAGCTTACGCTAGAAGTGAAGACGGTGGAGGGTATGTTGTGTGGGCACAGGATGCATACTTCTATTGGGGTATTGTCGGTACCATTGCCGTTGGGTTGTTATTAGGATTGTCCATTGAATTCTTCAGAAACTTGTGCTATGAGTTGTTTTTGTTTCTCCATAAGGGGTTCTCTGTGTTGTTTGTTGCTGCAATGTGGAAACACTGTGAGACTCTTGGATGGATGGGATGGGTGTATTCCATTGCTGCGATCTTGTGCTTTGACAGAGCAATGAGAATATTCAGGATCGCGCAGAATGGGTTCATCAACACGGCAAAGTTGGACATTTACGGGGATGATTTGATTAAATTGGAGATGGTGGAACCGGTTGGGTTTTCCTTCTACCCTGGATCGTATGTGTACCTGACATTTTTGAATCCAATCTACCTTTGCTGGCAATCACATCCATTTTCATTGGTTAGATCCGTCGATGCGAACAACAGATTAGTGATGTATTTGAAATGTAAGAAGGGTATCACTAGAAAGCTAGCGAAATTGAAGGGCCAACCAACGATTAAGATGTTGATCGATGGACCATATGGCCGTATTCCAATGGAGACTAGAAATGATAATGGGTTCGATAAAGTTATCGGTATTGGTGGAGGATTGGGTATTCCTTCGGTACTTGCGTTCTTTAACAACAGAGTCGCTGCTAGTCATGTCAGCGGTGGTGAGCATAAGGATGATTTGAGCAAGTATAAGTTAAACTGGTTGATCAATAACATGGAACAGTTTGAATTGGTGAAGGGTAATTTGAACTGGTTGGCGAAGCATGGAATTGCCGTGGATGTGTACTTCACTAGATATCACGCCGAGGCTGATACACCAGAGTATACATCGAGTAATAGCAATAACACCACTACAGACCATGACGATACGGCAGATGAAAGCATATCGCATGATAAAGAGAAGCAACACCAACATCATTGTGATGATCACAACAACAATAACAACAACGAGAAATTGTTGAATGTGAAGTATGGAAAGCCAACTATGGATGAATTGCTGCCAAGGGAAGAAGAAGAAAAAAGAAGAAGAATATACATTTGTGCTCCTGAGAGTTTACTAAAGTCTGTGAGAAAGCAAATAAGTGATTCGGATGAATTGGTGGTGGAGAACCATACTTGGTGAGAGCAGAGTGATAGTGTATTTGTAAACCTCCCTCTTCACCCCCTATTTATTTATTTATACTAACAGATTATAATACATTCAAGATCTAGCCCATGGTAAAAGATAAAATAAGATAAGATAAGTAATCTAGAACAACCGTACACCAAACAAACCTTCTCTATACGTAGAATATCTCCTCGGGTTCCTATCTATATATGTATGTATGAGTTTGTGTTCGTGTTTATATCGTTACCTAATTTAAACTTCCTCTTTTCCTTACATTACCGATATGAATTATTATTATTAAATTAAATTTTAAATTAGCAACTTCGTGAATGTGTATGGAAATGATGAAACACCTGTACACCGACTACTTCTTTTCATATGGAAAATACAGCCGTGTATATAAGCGCCGCCTTTCACGAGTTTTTTTATTTTAAATTTACCCAAAAACCCAAAAACCACCGAAACGCAATCTCTCTCTCTCTCTCTCTCTTCTTAACCAGCGTAGCGTGGGTCCTGGTGTGCGGCAAACGAACGATATCGTTGATTGATTCCATCGATTATTTAAAGTTGCTTTATTAAATAATCTATATATATATATATATATTATATCCACCCGGGACCGATAGCCTCTTTCCTTTGCCTATTCCCCTTTCAATTATTTAATTCCCAGTAACTCACCCTTAGAGCATTTACATTTCTTCCGATTCTAGGTACTTTCCTGGGGCAGAATAAATAAGAGTAGCGTTTTATTCCTCCATTCCCTTCCCTCCCCCCTCCCTCCCTTAATGACTACTAATGTACTTGTTATTTTACCACTATTTATTCAATGGCATTATGCACGTCTTTATTCTTTTCTATTTCCTAGTCTATCTATTTATACGAATCTAATCTAGTCTAGTGTAATCTATCTATCTCTTTATCATTCTCTCGTTGATATAATCTCTCCCCTTCCACTCTACGTCTCACCTCTCACGTCCCCCTCCCCTTTCCTTTCTGTAATCAATAGTCGCCTAGACGACAGACACCCCCTAAAAAAAAAGAAACAACCAATCAACATAATAGAAGAATTACTTTTAAAACAAGAAAAAAAAGAAATTTTAAATAATAAATAAGCAAAAAAAAAAAAGAAATGTTATTATTTATTAGCTGGTAGCTACTAAAAGAAAAAAATAAAAAAAATGAAATGAAAAAAGTGCCAAGACTTTATAAAATTCTTTATTTTTTTTTGGGAATTTGTTCTCTCTCTTTTCTTTTTTTTTTTTTTTTTTTTGCTTGTCTGTCGGTGGGTGGTGGGTGGTGAAAAAGGACGTAAATAACATGTATCTCTCTCTATATTATGGAGTAGATTATAATAATTTGACGACGAACGAATAAGCATTGTCTTGTTCAAGCAGACAAAGTAATAAGTGATAAATAATAAAATATAATAATGGAAAAGGATTTATTTTTAATTAAAAAATAATTCTCCATTATAATAATATAATAAGAAAAACCACCCACCACACACACACACGCACACATTAACATTAATAACATTTTACTTTTACTAGTAATACAATATATAAGAAATCAGACTAAAAATACCAAGAGAAAATAAAATAAACTTAAATAGAAATACAGACAAGACAAGACCAAAACATACGCTGGCCTGTTCCATCAAAATTTTGTATCTCCAACAACCCAGAGTTTTTTTTTTTGTTAATAAATAATAATAATAATAATAAGTGAAAGGATATATACTACTTCTTTCCTCTCTTGCCTTCCTCTTTTTTATTATTACTATTATCATTATCATTTCCTTGTTTCTACATTCATCGTGTTAACACAACATATAGTTTCATATCACAATACTTACACTCCTCAGTCTGTCTTCATTGGATAATTTCTCTGTACCTTAATTACTTTTTAGTGTCAAATTATTATCAATTATTTAATTTTTCAATCCAGTCCAGTCCAGTCATTTCATTCATTCATTGATTACATCACCACCTTATTATTATTATTATTATTAATTATTTAATTAAATATACACCTCGAATCATCAGCATCATCAACGACAAGAAGACGAAGAAGAATTAATTAACATCATCGTCATGAACGGAACTCGTACTCCTCAAATGACTCAGGCTCAAGTTGTCCAACAACAGCAACAACAGGCTCAAGCCCAAGCTCAAGCCCAAGCTCAGGCCCAGGCACAAGCTCAACAACAACAAGCTCAACAGCAACAGCAACAACAGGCACAAGCACAAGCTCAAGCTCAAGCTCAACAACAACAAGGTGCTGATTCATTAGAGGCTAGATTTGCCCAAGAAAATGCCGAAACTTGGATCGCCATCGGTGCCTGTGCTGACACCATCGGCCAGGTTGAAAAGGCAGTTGAAGCATTCTCCACTGCATTGAGATACACCCCAAACAACCCTAAGGCACTCACTCAATTGGCCAACGTTTACAGAACTAGAGATGCATTTGCTGAAGCTGCCGATTTGTACAGAAGAGCCCTTTCTCTGGATCAGAATAATGGTGAAACCTGGGGTTTACTGGGCCACTGTTACTTGATGCTAGATGACTTGCAAAGTGCTTACACTGCATACCAACAAGCCCTTTTGAACTTGCAAAACTTAAGTGTTCCCAAACTATGGCATGGCATTGGTATCTTGTATGACAGATACGGTTCCTTGGAATATGCCGAAGAGGCATTTGTCAGAGTTTTGGAAATGGACCCTCAATTCGATAAGGCTAATGAGATTTACTTTAGATTGGGTATCATCTACAAACTCCAGGGAAAATTGTCCAAGGCTTTAGAATGTTTTAAGTACATCCTATCAATGCCTCCTGCCCCATTGACTCACACTGATGTCTGGTTCCAGATTGGTTCCGTGTTGGAACAGAACAGGGACTACAACGGCGCCAAGGACGCTTACGAACGTGTGTTGCAAAGCAATCCAAACCATGCAAAGGTGTTGCAGCAATTGGGTTGTCTATACTCTCAACAAGAAGCTTCCTTCTATGATTTGGATATCGCGTTACAATTGTTAAGACAATCCATTGAATTAAATTCCACAGATGCTCACTCTTGGTACTACCTCGGTAGAGTGTATATGTCTAAACAAGATTATCCAAATGCCTATGAATCCTTCCAACATGCCGTTAATATTGACTCCAGAAACCCAACCTTCTGGTGCTCTATTGGTGTGTTGTACTACAAGATCTCTCAATATAAGGATGCTTTGGATGCTTACACCAGAGCCATCAGATTGAACCCATACTTGTCTGAAGTTTGGTATGACTTGGGTACCCTTTACGAAACATGTAACAATCAAATTGGCGATGCATTGGATGCATACCATAGAGCTGCTTCGTTGGATCCAAATAACCCTCACATTCAAGAAAGATTAATGCAATTGACCAAATATCAAAAGGAGGGCGGTGCTCCTCCTCCACCTCCACAATCACACCATCAATTGTCTATGCCATCACAGCAAATGGTGCAACAGCAACAACAACAAGCCCAGCAACAAGCTCAACAGCAACAAGCAGGCCCAGCTCCGGCTCCATTACAAGTTGGTTCCGGTCAGCAATTGCCATTGGCTCCTGCCCAGGTTCCTCCTCCACCTCCTCCACAACAGCAACAACAATTGCAAGTTCCTTCACAACAACCAGCTACTTCCCCTTATTCGGATAATGCTACTCCAAATCCAGTGCAAGCTTCGAGTACCGCGTACCCTGATGCAGCTGCTGCTCCTGTTCCTGCTCCAGTGGCTGCACCACCAGCTCCTGTCCCTGCACAAGCACCAGCACCTGCTCCAGCATCTGTTGCTTCCCTAGTCACACCAACTCAAGAACAACAACCACCACCTGTTGAGGCTGCTCCTGCTCCTGTTCCTGCTCCTGCTGCCCCAGTTGCAGCTTCTGCTCCTGTTGAAGCCACAAAGCAATCTGAACCAATTGTCGCTGCTACACCTGCACCAGTTGTTGAACAACCTTCTGCCCCTGCTCCTGTCCCAGCACCGGTCCCTGCTGTTGCTGAAACAAACGGTGGAGTTAAGAGACAATTGGAAACCGAACCTGAAAATGCTGCTCCTACTACTTCTGCTGAGGCAGAGGAGGTTAAAAAGGGTTCAGAAGAAACTTCTGCTGCAACTGAGTCATCTCCTAAGAGACAAAAGTTGGACACAGAAAGTCAAGAACCTGTTTCTGCTGTCGTTGCTGTTGAAACTCCACCTGCATCTACACCTGCATCTGTTGAACCCGTTGAAACAGAGACAGCCACCACCACTACCACTGCTGTCGAAGAGGCAAAAAAAGTTAAAGAAGATTCTGAAAAGCCAGCTAGTTCTGGTGATTTAGAATCTTCAACTGCAGCAACAACCACTTCAGCTGCTGAGGCCGATGCTACTACCGATGCTGACTCCACAGCCATTGAAGAAGCCCCAAAAGAACCAGAGCCAACCACCACTGATGTCCCTGCTCCTGCTCCTGCTCCTGCTGCTACTACCGAAACCACTTCTGATTCTACTCCTGCTGCTGCGGAAGAGGAAAAGAAGCCAGAAGAAACTGTTTCCGAATCTTCTGCAACCACTGCTGTTGCAGAAGATGCTGCTTCAACGGAAGAAGAAAAGCCTACTGTTGAAACACCAGCAGCTGTCTCTGCTTCTACTTCTGATGATCAGAAGAAATCCGAAGAAAAGGAAGTCAAGAAGGATACAGAGGATTCTACTACTGCCACTGCTGCTGGTGATGCCACTACTGCAACTGCTGACACTAAAGATGCTACCCCTGCTGATGGTGAATCTTCATCCTCAGATGCTGCCCCTGCTCCTGCTCCGGCTCCAGTTGCTAGTACTATTGGTTTGAAGCCTTTAGATGCTGAAGAAGTGGAGGAGTTGAAGAAACAAGATGATCTTGATGAGACCAAGGAGAATGGTTCTTCCTCTAAGGATAAAGATTCTTCCCCTGCTTCCACTGCCGCCACTGCTGCTGGTGCAAGTAAGGAGACCAATGGCAAGAAAGAGTCAAAGAATGGTTCTACTGCTGCTGCCTCCACAACCGCTTCTGATTCCACTGCTGATAATAAAGATGATGATCATTCTGCGTCTGCTGATACCGAAAAGGAAAAGCCTGTTAGAAAAATCGACGAGGATGAAAATTACGATGATGAATAAATATTGTGAATTATGAAATACATTAACTATAGGCATTGTAGCTTTCTTTCTCACTTCCCTACTTACTTATTTACTTTAATTCTTAGTTTTTTTTCTTAGCTTTTTTACCTCTTTTGAATATGATTAATGTTTTTGCTCTCTGTTTAAAAAATCTGTTTCTGTTGTTATTTTATTTCTATTCTATTCTATTCTATTCTATTCTATTCTATTCTATTCTATTCTACTCTATTCTATTCTCTTCCTCTTCTTTCTTTCTTTGTATACCGCTTATTTTATTTGTATAATTGTGTCTGTATATTGATAAGATGTACTTATTACTGACTTGTCTTTTTTTTTCTTTATATTATATTTGGAAATTACAGTGTAATGAATAAACAAACTGTGTGTGTAAGTAAGTAAATATCATTAAGAAAAATATGAATGAAAGAGAAACAGCAAAGATTTTGAAAAGGAAAACAAAAAAAACGGAGGAGTAAATTATATAGTAACAAAGATAAAGTAGAAGGTAAAAGGGGGGACAGAAACAAGTCGATATATATAAAAACAAATAAAGAAATGAAAATAAATGGATAACGATATGTATATATGTATGATTAAATGGTTATGTATTTTCGGACGCAGACTTAGGTAGGTATTTGATATGTTTATTTGTTTGTTTTTCTAAGCTTAAATTTTATCAGAGGAAAGAGTTTTTTAGTGATTGCATTAGTGTTGCCTGTAAGTCTTTTTAAGGATTGGTATTAGGTCAAATTCAGTAATATACCATTATTCATCGACGATAATATCATCTAAGAAGTTCTTTAAATCTTTCAATAGAACATATTTCACATCATCTGGAACCATATTCAACCCCTTATCCGTGAGATCATCCAACAACTTTATCGATTTCAATTCATCGACACTACTGCTGTTTCCGCCTGTTGATTTAGTCTTTGCTTGTAATGACTGGTTGATCAAGTCTTGGAACTGGTCCTGCCAACCTGAATTGATCAACTGAATTTTCAACTTGTTGAAAAACTGTTGGTATTTGCCCGATATTATAAGTTCCTGCTGGATTTTCGATCTTAGTTCGTTTGTATTATATTCTGATTGATTAGTCATTGTTACTTGAAGGTTTCAGTGGATGAGTTTATTTGTTCTTTATGAAAGGAGCGCAGTAGTGTGTGTTTAATGGTAGTTAGTTGATCGATTTTTATCTTCTTCTTCACCTTCGCATTTCTTTTTTTTTTGGCGGTTAAATTTTGATTTTGATTAAAATCACTTTGATGACAATGACGTTATATTCGTTTTTTCACATCCATTGTCTTCATTTTGATGTAAATCACTGTTACTCTTCTTGCTTCTTCTTCTTCTTTTAATGATTAGAAGACTCATCCAAATAAGAACTATTAAAACAATGTCACAAGCGATTAAACTAACACCAACTTCTACCAGTGCCAAGATCACCAAGATTGATGACTTGACTAATGACAAATCCAGATTCATCAAGCTAGAAAAATTAAAGTACGAGGGTCCAGATGGAAAGCTAAGAGACTGGGAGATGGCCAGTCGTAAGACCAGACCTAAAGATGGAACCATTGATGGTGTTGGTATTCTTTGTATCACTAAACATGAGCCAAGACAGGTGATTTTACAGAAGCAATTCAGACCTCCAGTCAATGGTATCTGCATTGAGATGCCTGCTGGATTAATCGATCCTAATGAAACCGCTGTGGAGTGTGCATTGAGAGAGTTAAAGGAAGAAACTGGATTGATTGGTACCAAGGTGTTGAACGAGTCCATTCCGATGTTCAATGATCCTGGTTTCTGTAACACAAACACCGTCATTGTCAATGTGGAAATCGACATGACCACCAAGGAGAACCAAAATCCACAGACTGAATTGGAGGAGAATGAATTCATTGAAACATTCACTGTTCCATTGGATCAATTCTCCCAATCCTTGGATCAATTGTATAAGGAGGGCTATCACATTGATGCGAGAGTGCATAACGTTGCTGAGGGTTTAAGATTAGCCAAGGCCTTGTCAAGTTTATAGTTCCTTACCGTTTACTTTCCTTTATGATTACAGTATATGATTTTGTTACTCTAAATGGATAATACTTGAATAACGCAGCTTTGTAGCAATGGTGAGAAGGTTGAAGAAAAAAGGATTCAACTCATTACATTAACGTAGATGCTGATAATAACAGCGACTCTTTTTTTTTCTCCTCAACCAGTATTACATGTGTAGCCATAATTTATAACTTTAAACCATATTGGTATCTAATTGCTATCAAGAAACATGTTTAAAGCAAAATCAATGCGATTAAGAACAATGTAGTTCAAGGGGCGCATATTAAGAGTGTAAACGAAAATTGAGAGTCAAGAAGTAGCTTGACTCAATCAATGGCCGATGAACATTCTACTGAAGTTGAAATTACTAATTAAATCCCAATGAGATGGATGCCATGATTCACATATTCATGGTACTCAAATACAGAATAAATTCTCCAAATTAGAATAACACACTCAAGATAGATATTCAACTTAACTTTGTGATGCCCACCTGATTTGACACGTTATTGGCAAGGGGCAGAATTGGATTTGCCGCGGTGTCCCCCCTCAGAGAGGCTCCTTATATAGCAAGCAGTAGTTAATAAGAGATATACACATAGTTAAGTGGGGATCATTGTATGTGTTTATTAACTGGGTTACCAATTAATATTATTATTATTATTACTGTGGTAGCTGCTTCCCTTTTTTTTTTCAGGTTGTGTGTATCATGAAATGTATTGAATGTTTTATGAAAAAAAACTTAACCTTCAGTAACACCAACCATGTCTAATGTATGTTTTTAAATAGAAGTCAATAATAAATAAATTAATTGGCCGGAAGAGAGAGAGAAAAAAATTTTCAGTTGTAAATGCATGCATGTGTGGGGCCCCTTTTGATATAATAGTAATATGTGATATTCAGTCCTTTTTTTTTCCTACTCTCTCTCCTCATTCACTTCATTCAGTAATTGAAACTAACTGATAAACACTCAATCTTCATTATGTCTTCCTCTACTACAACTGAATTAACCCATCCATTAGTCAAAGACGGCTGGTTCGCTGAAATTTCCGACACCATGTGGCCGGGCCAGGCCATGTCCTTAAGAGTGGAGAAGATCTTACATGTTGAGCAGTCCAAGTATCAAGATGTGTTGATCTTCAAATCCACAGATTACGGTAATGTCTTGGTTTTGGATGGTGCCATTCAAGTTACTGAAAGAGACGAATTTGCATACCAGGAGATGATTGCTCACTTGGCGCTAAACTCTCACCCTAATCCAAAGAAAGTGTTGGTCATCGGTGGTGGTGATGGAGGTGTTTTGAGAGAAGTGTTGAAACACGAGAGCGTGGAATCAGCTACATTATGTGACATTGATGAATCTGTTATCAGATTATCAAAGGTTTACTTACCAGGATTGGCAAAATCATATTCTCATGAAAAGGTCACTGTGCACATTGGTGATGGGTTCAAGTTCTTAGATGATTACAAGAACACCTTTGACGTTATCATCACTGATTCCTCTGATCCAGAAGGTCCTGCTGAATCTTTGTTTCAAAAACCATACTTCAAGCTTTTACACGATGCATTGACTGAAGATGGTGTTATTTCCACTCAGGGTGAATGTATTTGGTTACATTTGCCAATCATTAAGAAGGTTAAACAGGCATGTAAAGAAGTGTTCCCTAATGTCGAGTATGGATACTGTACTATTCCAACTTATCCATCAGGTCAAATCGGGTTCATGGTTTGTTCCAAGAACACCAAAATTGATTTGAAGAAACCATTAAGATCCATTCCAACTACTGAGGAATTGAAATTATACAAGTACTACTCAAAGGAAATCCACGAAGCATCCTATGTTCTACCAAATTTTGCAAAAGTGGCTCTAGAATAAATCTAAGTTTGTGCTTTTCCTTTTCCTTTCTTCTTCTTTTTTGTTTTTTGTTTAATGTTATGTCTATCAAAATAATAATATATTTCTAATTCTAAAAACAATAAAAAAAAAAATAGAGAGAGATCAATTCATTAATTTACACTATTATTTTTCGTTATAAATATCGGTCAACACACTATCAAACTGCTTAACTAATTGTTTGTTTTCTTCTTCAGTACCAATTGTGATTCTCAAACAACCTGTACATCCCAGTTCTGAGCCTCTGAATCTAACGACAACGTTCTTCTCGTTGGCTAGTTTCAAGTATAATTTTTCAGCAACTGTATTGTCAGGCTTTCCTTCCTTGTTTAACACCTCTAGTAGTAAGAAATTAGCACCTAATCCACCCTTGTTTTCACCGATACCCTTAAGCTTCTGTAACTCCTTCAACACAATAGCACGTTGCTTGACGATCAAATCACACTTCTTTCTCATATTGGCCACAGCTTCAGCAGTAGTGGCTCTGAGGGCAATGTTAGAAGTTAAATTGCTGATATTGTATGGATACTTTGTAGAATTTAACAATAGAGACACAGCTGGGGTAGAGTAGGTAATACCCATTCTGATACCAGCTAACCCGAAGGACTTAGATAATGTTTGCAACACAACCAAGTTTGGATATTTATTCACCAACACACAGAATGAGGAACCAACTGGGGAGAAGTCGATGTATGCTTCATCGACAATTACCAATCCATTCCAGCTTGCTTCTTCAACGGCATCCAATAATTCAAGCAACAATTTAGAGTCAACCTTCACTGAAGTTGGGTTACCTGGAGAGGTGATGTAAATCAGCTTCACATCGGGATCCTTCTTAAGTGTTTCCAGGATCAATTTTGGTTGGATTTGGAAAGTTTTCAAATCCAATGGGACCTTCACTAAGTCAACGTCATTGACAGTGGCACAGATCGCATACATACCGTAAGTTGGAGGACAGATGATCATCTTCTCCACCGATGGTTTACAAAAGCATCTGATCAAGGAATCAATTGATTCGTCAGATCCAACACCAAGACACAGGTTCTCAACGGTCAATTCATCTGCTGGAGTCACAAGTGAACTGATCTCCTTATCCTGTTTAGACTCGGCAATTCTAAAGTCAATAATCTGCTTCTTCAATTCCAATTGATGAGGGTCTGGATATCTGTTAAGTTCTAAAGAGTCTTCCAATTCAGTAGTGCTAGTCAATGCTGAACCATGGGTATTTTCATTGGCATCTAATAGAATACCAACTTTGAAGTCGTCTCTAGCACAACGATATGGTTCTAGCTTTAAGACATTTGGTCTTGCAATCTTCTTAATGTCAAAGGTCATGGTTATATGTCGTATATAATTGTTATATATTTATACCACTGGGAGATCCTATATCTTAATATCAACAAACTATAATACCAAAAGAATTGGACTATGTTATTTTATATGTATTAATATATATTAATATAAGATATTTTAGTTATCTAGTTATCGAGTTATCTAGTTATCTCCATGACTCTTTTTTTTTTTCATTTATGAGTAATAGGCGCCAAGTCTCCAAAAAATTTCATCGCTGTCTTTCCGCCATATTTGATTAAAATATATTGGGGTGGGTGGGTAGATAGATAGAGATATATACAGTGGTTTTATAGTTATTATTTAGATCGTGCATCATCAATTATCAGATCCAAGCAATTTGCCTGAAAATAGAATAGGAGAGAAGGAAAAAATAGCAGTTATGTTTAAAGATCTGATAGACAGTCTGCGATCAGCATCCCAATTTGCCAACAACGAATCTCTAGATTATGAGATTCCAACAGAGGAGGATCCATTTAACGAAGATGAGTTCAACAGCTTACAATCAAATCTACTTCTACAGATTGTTACAAACAATTTCCCTACACAGTTGAACAAGGATGGGTTCTTGATCGATCTAATACCTGTTCCAGTGGAGAAACTTTCTGATGATAAAGTTGTTCAATTTGCCAACATTGTTGATTTGAACTTGGGTCACTTCTACAGCAAGATTCACGGTGAGAAATGGATGGAGAATAAGATTGAGGAAATGAAGGAACCTGGATTGATCTATGTTGATTTACAGAACCATGAGACTGGGGGATCAATTGGATTCATGTCATTTAAATTGGTTTACGATAACGATTACTTTGTCGTGTATCTATATGAGATCCAATTGCTGAAACCGTACACTGGTTGTCAGATTGGCCGTGAATTAATGAAAGACTTCCACAATATAGTGAAGTTGGTGAATAAAGGTGACACTGACATGTCTGGAAATGTCGATGATAAGAAATACAAGCTCCTTGAGAAACAACGATTGGAATTTATAAAGAACTATGGGAAGGTTGATGGGTGTTCATTGACCGTGTTTTCTGACAATTCAAGGGCATTGAAGTTTTACAAGGAGCTCGGATACATGCAGGCTGACCATTCTCCAAGAGATAAAAAACTCAGGGATAGGGTTATAAAGCCGGATTTTTATATTCTGTTTAACTATGTGTAATAATGAAAATGAAATGGTATTGAATTATATATGTACGTCCCGTCCTCCCCCTAGTAGATCTAGATCTGTGTGTCTCATTTGAGTACCACACGACATGCACCCGACCAGCGTTGGTCGGCTTACGCTTGATAAGGAAAAGGAATCATATCCCATGGTTTTTTTCTTTTACTCTGTTGGATGTTGTGTCCTTTTTCTTAGTCTTTCTTATCATTCAACTACATATATATATATATATATATAAACCACATACATCCAATAACTAACATAAATCAAAAACATGTGCAGGCCAGCAAAGTGTACTTCCTGTTCTAAGGCTACTTGGGATGGATGCGGGAAACATATTCCAAAGGCCATGTCTGGAACCCCGAAGGAGGAATGGTGTACCTGTTCCCATCCAGATGATTCCCTTACTTCTAAAGAGTACCCTCCAAAGGTTGGTACTGGTGTGCTTTCAAAGAATGCTAGACTTTAAAACAGCTGCAATGATCTTACCACCATTTTCAAATGTGCTTGGGTTTTGACGTTCAATAGTTAGATTGTCAGATAAAGCCAACTACTCTCTACCAGTGTCATTTAACTCTTTCGTATCATAATTTTATATACATACAATTGTTTCATTTTACTTTAATACAACATATATGCTTTATCATTATTTTTCTTTTTTCTATTAGAAGTTTAGGCACAGAAAATACTTTTTTTTTTAAATAGTTATAAAATGTAGATTAGGATTCTTTATATTAAAGATGATGCTTATTTTTCCTGTTTAGAAAACAAATTCAATAGAGAGACTTATTTGGAACGCTTATAGATCTTGTTCAAGAATGCAGTTAAAACTTCTCCCTTGAAACCTCTAGATTCATCGATTTTAGCAATCTTGGCCTTCAATTCAGTGACAATCTTCTCCTCGTAATCCAAGTACAATTGATCAATCTTCAATTCATTGAAAAGCTCCTTACAGACCTTCTCCTTGGTAGCATCCTTTCTACCATAGTTTTCATCCAACAATGCTCTTTGCTCCTTGGTACAAACCTTCAACGCGGTGTTAACGACCCATGAACATTTGTTATCTTGAATATCGGTACCAATCTTACCAATATCCTCTGGCTTACCGAAACAATCCAAGTAATCATCTTGAATTTGGAAATATTCACCCAATGGGATCAACACGTCCTGTGCTTGTTTCAAGTCCTTTTCATCATTGATACCAGCGGCAAACATAGCCAATGCCACAGGCAAGTAGAAACTATAGTATGCAGTTTTGAAAATGACAATGAAAGAGTGCTTAGCCAAGGTGAATTTGCTCAAGTCAACGTGGTCCTCAGGAGCAGTGATCAAGTCTAACAATTGACCTAATTCAGTTTGGAAGGTAACTTCATGGAACAAATCTAACAAATCAACATAGTACTTCTCACCTTTAAAGTATTTCTTCAAGATAACGTAAATTGCACCTTCCAACATGAAGGAATCATTGATGGCGATTTCATTGACACCTTCAACCTTGTACCAACAAGATTGACCTCTTCTGGTGATGGATTGATCCATCATATCATCAGCAACTAAAAAGTACGCTTGTAAAAGTTCAATACCCCAACCTAAAATGGCAATTTTCTTGTATTCCTCATCGGAGAAATCATCTAGGGACTTGTATTGCTTTAATAGTGCATATGTATCAACGACAGAGATACCTCTGTTCAATTTACCTCCTGGGGTGTTGTAATTCAAGTTCTTTTCAAACCAAGAGATCGCATCTGCTGGCATACCATAGTTGGTGCAGATCTCCTTCAATTCGGAGACTAATTCGGGGAAAACAGCTAGGAATTTGGCCCTGTTTTGTTGCTTGTCCATGGTTGTATATTAATGATGAAGTTAATTGTGATGAATGGAGGAGTATATGATACAAAAGATCAGTATGAAAGCAAGCATATAAACATATATTTAACGGACACCACTTTGAAAAATCGATCGATAATAAACGAGGTGGGAGGAACGAGAAAAGAAGTAAAAAAGAGTCGTGTGCGGCGATTAATTTGTTTTTTTTAATTTTTTTTTTTTTTGAAATTTTTTTTTTTTTTTTAATCTTTCTTTTTTGTTTAAATATAATAACTTAATCAATCAAAAACTACTACTACTCTTTACTCCTACTACGACTCTGTTTTAATATATTGCATTGATAAATAATAAGATCAAATAATGGCTAAAGCAAGTGCAAGAGTTAAAAACTCTATAAAGAAAAATGAGGAATCATATGAAAGTGGAACATTAAGCAAGAAAGAACAGAGAAAGGTTAAGAAGATCTTACAGAAGCAAGAAGAACCATCTGAGAAGGAAGAAGATGAAGAAGAAGAAGAAGAAGAAGCATCAGATATTGAAGCTATTGAATCTAGATTAGACTTGGATGTGCTAGCTCAAAGTGATGATGATGATGATGTCGAAGAAGAGGAAGAGAAGGATGATGATGCTGAAGAAGAGAAAGAAGAAGACGAGGAAGGAGAAGAAGAAGAAGAAGAAGAAGATGTTCCATTATCTGAAGTTGAAATGGATTCAGATGCAGATGTCGTTCCATACACAAAACTCACAGTTAATAATAAAGCAGCATTGAGAGAATCATTGGCCAGAATCCAATTACCATGGAGTACATACCAATTTGATGAACATCAATCAATTACATACCATTCTAAGGTTGAAGAGGATATCAAAGACATTTACGATGACACAGAAAGAGAATTACAATTCTTCAAACAGGGGTTAGATGCCGCTGTGCAAGCCCGTGAAAAGTTACTCAAGTTGAAGATACCCTTTTCCAGACCAATGGATTACTTTGCTGAGATGGTGAAAACAGATGAACACATGGAGAAATTAAAGAGTAAATTAGTCAAGGAAGCCACTGAAAAGAAGGCCAGAGAAGAATCTAGAAGACAAAGACAATTAAAGAAATTCGGTAAACAAGTTCAAAATGAAACATTACAACAAAGACAGAAGGACAAGAGAGAAACTTTGGATAAGATCAATAGTTTGAAAAAGAAGAGAAAGAACAATGAAATCGGTAGTGATGCCTTTGACATTGCCCTTGAAGAAGCTGCAGGTGACTCCTCCTCCTCCCATGGAAAGAGACAAAAAAGATCCTTCAATTCAAAGAGCAATGGTGGTAACGGAAACAGTAGTGGAGGTAGAGGTGGTAAAACTAAAAGATTAGGAAGAACTAGAAGAAGAAATAATAGATAGATAGATAGATAAATATATATATATATAAATCACTTAAATAAGCTACTATATAAATATACAGATCACAGCCACATTGTTTTTCTACACGTGAAAAAATGGCGCACGTGATTGCATTGCCACAAAAATCACCTGACAAAAATTTTTCCTTTTTTTTTTGCTTGTTTATTATATAATAAATTATTTGTAAAGTAAATATATTACTACCTTCTGTCCTTTTTTTATCATGTTTGTTGTTGTTCTAATTGTCTACTATACCAATTCAACCACGTTTTGAATATCAATAAGTTGTCACTGTATCGAAAATGGAATTAAAAAATGAAACCGAACCAGCTTTGAAGAAGCAAAAATTGGAGGAAAATCAAACAACGTCAACTATTGCACGTGATCCTCACGCTTCTTCAACCACTACTCCGGAAAACAACAACAACAACAACAACAACAACAACGGGGATAATACCGCTGGCTCAACCAGTGAAACTGCAATTTCAACTAATGGTCAATCGGGTTCAGATGTTAAAGATGATAAGGACTCTCAACCTGTGGATGATGCTGCTGCTAACCCTGGAAAACCAGTGGATATAAAGCCAAAGAACGATGCTGTTCCACAAGTTCCTGGTTCTTCAACGGTTCATAAACCAACTTTAACCGTTCCTGAGGCCACTGCTGTGCCAACTGAACTTCCACCTGCTCCATCTACTGAAGTTGCACCTGAAAACTCCACCTCCACCTCCACTTCCACCTCTACAGCACATGTTCCAAAGTCTAAGAATGGTGTGTCTCCACCACAGGGCTCTGCCGAATGGCACGCATTGAGAAAGGCTAACCATAAAGAAGTGGAAAGAAAAAGAAGAGAGAACATTAATTTGGCCATTAAAGAGCTACAGGATTTGTTGCCTTCCCCAGATAGTAACAAGTCATTGATTATTAAAAAGGCTGCAGAGTATATTAAGAGATTGAAGGAAAATGAAGCTTCTAATATTGAGAAATGGACTTTGGAGAAATTGATCACTGACCAGGCAGTTAATGAATTAGCAAATTCCAATGAAAAGCTAAAGATTGAGTTGGAAAAGGCCTACAGAGAAATTGAGCATTGGAAGAAGGCTTATTTTGAACAACAGAGGGAGATTGATAGACTAAAGAGAGAGTTAAAGGGCTGATTTGATATTCTCTAATCTTTCCTTTCATTTCTTTTCTCTTTTATTTATTGTTCCTCTATTGCCAGCTTTGATTTACTTTTTAGTTATTGTGCTTTTAGTCTTATGTATTCTTTTATTTTATTATGCTTTCTTATCAAAAGAAGAATAATTGTTATTTAGATTTAATCAATTTATAACTTTTTTTTCTTTTACTCTATACTTTCGTTTCCAACTTTGTTCCTTCTTTTTTACTGTGTTTTTCATGTTTTGATTTATATGTATAAGTGTTTCCTGAAAGAATGGAAAACCAAAAAAAAAAATAATAAGAAGAAGAAGAAGAAGAAGAAAGAGTAAATCACATTCTCTTTCTTTTTTTTTTCTGTGTTGTTTATATCATTACACTTCGACATCACGAATTAAAATACCTTCGTTACCTTGACCCAAGGACCCAAATAAGGAAACATCAATGGATCTACCAAAATCCCTGCCATTGAATCTGAATATGGACGAAGAACCACCGTAGATGGCATCGTCTTCAATACCAGATCTATTACAAACAACAACTAGTTTCGGCTCTATGAAACGGTGAACATAAAATGGTTCAAATCTTTTTATCCAATATAACACATTACTAGAATCTGGATAAGATCTCTTGAATTCGGCCTTTGAAATTCTCGGGTCCAAAACAATCATATCCTTATCGTCATCGTCAATGTTGTATTCAACAGGTTCCTCCTTCTCGTATAATCCTTCAAAATGCTTCAATTCATCCTTAGTTATATCTTCTTTCCAACTAGTGCTCATCCATGCGGTTGGAATCAAAACAAGATTCACATTGTTGTTGAAACAGAAATTGGAGAATTCAAATTTTTCAAATGGAGCAGTGAACTTATAAGGGTTTAAATCCATGCAAATACCGATGGATGTTCTGAATGTCTGATCCCTGATCTTTAAATCAAATGCTTCAAATCCAGTAGGTGACTCAGAACACCCCCAGAGTTCATCTGTCTTATATAAGAAACTCTTTCTATAGTTTTGAACAATGGAACCATTTGGTGATATGCAATAAGCGGAATTGTAAATCAAATCATCCTTCTTCTCTGGATACCCTAAAATTGTATGGCAATTGTACTTTTCAGATATGTATTTACCTAATTCAAATGATTTACCCTTTCCTTGGACCTCTAAGTATGGTTCTATGTGTTTTGGACTCGTGAAATTGTAACCTGTTAACGCTAATTCAGGTAATAACACAATATCTGGATATGGAGGCTTACTAAGCGACTTTTCAAGTATAGAGACTGCTCTTTTGGTATTCTCCTCAATTTGTCCTAGTATAGGATTCAATTGTAAGGTGGCGATTCTTAATTTCATGTAGCTTGTCTTTTAAATTGATGGTCTCTTGGTTAAATATGTGTATATATGTGTCTATGTGTGAGCAGTGATAAATATCCTAATAAATTATTTAAATCTGTATAGAAAAAAAATCCAACCTCTGCGAGCAAAATCAAAATTCGCCAAAAAGTAGGTTTCCTTTAATACATGAGCTGTTTCAAGAGGTAGTTGTTATACCCACATCACTCTGGCAGTTGTATTCATATATTTACATATATCATTGTTATCAATTAATCAATCAATCAATCAATTAATCAATCAATCAATCAATCAATCAATCAATCAATGCCTGCTGTTCCTGATTTATTACTTGACCCATCAATCAAGATATGGGTGCTACTACCTATCTCCATTGTTATGGTGTTAGTTGGTATACTTAGAACAAATGTCACCACTCTATACTTACAACCATCTCCAAAGATCCCAGATGTAGATGTTTTAAAGGAACAGGGACATTTGAATAAGCTACGTAACTACAGAAGAAACAGCTTTGTGTTTATAAATCAATCAGATTTCAATGAAAAATTAGAACTATTTCTCAAAGAATACGAAGGTGACAATTTAATTAAAAAATACGTTGCAGACCCACAAAAATTGAAACAGTTGAAAGAAAACCCAAATGACTTTAACAATGTGTTAAGTGATATGTCATCTGGTGACATGATGTCACAAATGGTGAAGGGCAACTTGGCTAACTATGTCCCCCAAACCGTGATCATGTATTGGGTTAATTTCTTTTACAAAAATTACATTGTGTTAAAATTGCCATTCAACTTGACAAATAACTTTAAATCCATGTTGCAAACTTCTGTGAACTTGATGGACTTAGATGTCAGTTATGTTTCCTCTATCAGTTGGTATTTTGTGAACTTGATGGGTTTGAAATCCATATATGCATTGCTTTTAAATGATGATGAAATGGTTAATCAGATTTCTCAACAGGGACAACAGCAACCTCCAATGTCATCTCCTCCAACTGCAGGTGGACCAACAATTGATCAAATCTTCCACAGTGAATTGGAAGGGTTGAGAATCACTGAGGTTAAGAGTTGCTTCACTAATATTCAAGGTAGATTTTTAAAGAAATATCAAGGTTTTTAAATAAAAACAAACAGATAAACGAAAAAAAAGCATTTTTGTCATTATACTTTTACTTTGCTTGTGTAAATAATAATCATTAATAAAATTAGTTATATATATATATGTGTGTATGTATGTATGTATGTATATAAATATAAGTATCATTGTAGCGTCTTTACTAAACTGTCTATATCCTTTTGAGTTAAACCAGGAATACTAATAGATGGACTGGACGTATCATTCAACAACCTTATTAATTCATGTTTATCCTCTGACGTTAGATTAACTTGCTTTGCAAAATGTGCCACTGCAATAGGTGACTTGAATTGTGCATATAAGTTTGTAATCAATTTTAATGTCTTTTCATTAAACCCATCGGTGGTATCTATATTATTGATCAAGGATGTCAAATTGATTGAATTGGCCAAGTTGTTTTGGGCGTCAATGATTTGGGAAAATCTATAAATGAGATCAAAGCTTGATTGGTCAATTATTCTGGTGTAATTTTCATTCAATTTGAAAAAGTTTATAAACCAAATCAATTCGTGATAGTCAGTGATCCAGCTGAGCAATGAACTAATCGTTCCCTGGGTTGGAGTGATCTTTCGCAAGTGGTATGCTGCTGGTTTAGAATATTCGTTGAAAAGAACTCTCTTTTCCTCTCTGGTCAAATCTAGTTTCTGGGTAGTTGTGTCTATCAAGTTTATGTATTCCTCGATGATATCTGAGGAAGGTATTAACCTAGGGTTATGATGAGTTAATGAATTGAAATATGTATAAGCTTCATCAAGTGCTTCCTTAGAGATAAAGTGATTGATTAAATTGATCTTTATAATAGGGCTAGCTACACGAACAAATGGCAATTCGTGAGATCTGTTGTAACCAGAGATAATCGATGCTATCCCTGTTGGTGATTCCAATCTGATCAATTGATTGATGACAAGTCCAACTTCAGAAGGTGAAAATTCAATAACATTTTTCCCATCTAATACACTTATGATTTGATCTAGATTTGCTGTTTTAAATTCTTTGCTTTGTAGTGATTTACCCAAAAGTTGGGCAATTAAATAGAACCTGTTATGTTTTTTAGTTTCATGTTCATTGATGAATAGTTGAACGTCACAACCATCTTTAAAAGTTCCAAGTAGCTCCTCGTTTAATCTGAAATTCTCCTTTAATGAATACGTCAAACCCGTTGATTCTTCATCAGAAAAAGGTTTCAAATTGAGGTTAAATTTATCCTTATAGTCGAACATCAAATCAATTGCATCCTTACTTGGCTTGGAAAAGCTTTTAGAATGGCCATTCTTGACATCTAGTAAACCGCTATATTGTTCTTGTTTTTCACCTTTCAAAGCGACACTTAATATATCCAAAAAGCTGAAATTCACAAATGCATTGTTCCCCCTTGACGATTTGAGAGACTTTGTAGTTGTTAATTTATTTGGAATGGAAATTTCACTAGGGGCTTGATCTCGAGCATTAGGATGAGCTTGAGCTTGAGTTTTCACAGATGCATATGAACGACCAACACCGAACAACCTATTGGCAGCAAATTGCGAAGCGGAACGACACCTGATAGTTGTTCCTTGAATCATATTAGGTGATATTTTCAAAAAAATGAAGCGGACGATAGTATATATTCCAAGTATAATAATAATTGTTGCAATGTTAAAGCATCATATTGTTTTTAATTGAACAAAAAAACGTTGAAAAATTTCGTCAGGCACACAGTGTGCAGAGAGAGAGAAAAAAAAAATTATACAAGCAGGGAGAGAAAAAAAGGTGTGTTTTTTTAAATATTATATAAAATCAGATAGATTAGATAGAGAGAACACTTCATGTTCAGTGTCCCATTGAAGGATAAGTTATTGCTATAATCAGTCTATTCATATCATGTATCCACTTGTTTTCAACAAGGTATCAAACAAGCTTCTTGGATGTTTCGTTGTTTGGATCACTTTGACTACAATTATTCCACTATTCACATCTTTAGGAAAATACTCCTCTGAGCTGTCAAATTATGACGGATATCTGCAATCCCAACCATATAAATTGAATTCACACAATGTCATTCCAAACGAGTTGATTGCCAAGGATATAGTTCTAGTTATTGCACATCCTGATGACGAATCGATGTTTTTCACCCCAACGTTGTTAGAATTGGGTAAATTAAACTATCAAAACAATTTGCATATCATTTGTCTATCCAATGGTGACTATGATGATTTAGGAAACACCAGAGAATACGAACTTCAAAAGGCAGGTAGATTGTTAAACATCAATCGTTTAGAAATTCTCAAGTACAAGGATGATCCTAAATTAGAATGGGATATCGATCAGATTGGTGTTGATTTGAGTGATATTATATTTAACAGATGGTTAATCGATTCCAATCAATTGGTTTTACTGTCATTCGATGAGACTGGAGTGTCTTCCCACCAAAACCATAAATCAACCCACTTTGCTGTTAAGAAATTTGCTGAGTCACAGAGTAACGTTAAATTTTTCAAATTGGTTTCTTGGCCTATCTTTATCAAGTTTAGTTATTTCGCCGTCTCTAACTTGGAACTCTTATGGAGATATGTTAAAGAATTGTTTGGTATTGAGCATAATCTTAAATTTGGTGTTGCTGGTTTTGAATATGATGATGCTTCATTCGTCATCTTTAGTGATTTCAACCAATGGTTCCTGTCTATATCCACTATGACTTATGCTCATTACAGTCAATTGGTCTGGTTTAGATTCTTTTGGATTTTCTTTAGCAAGTACATGAATTCCAATGAGCTACAGTTAGTTGTCTAGTTTCTCCCCTTTTTTTTGCTTATCTATTTATTTATACCTATTTTCATCATTGCATATTTTTCTCTTTCTTTTATATTCTTCTATATACTTCTTTCCTCAAATCTATCTATATTAGTTGACCTCTCAAAAAGTTTATCCATATAAATATATAATCATTTCTATTTTTTAGATACATAATATATATACATATATATATATATAAATTGATCGATACAAAATAATTAAACAATACTCCTTTATTTAAAAACCGAAAAAACTATCGTCATCATCATCGTCCAATTGTTTTTGTTTCTTTTTGATCCTGTTTTGATTCACTCTTATTATATATCTTTTCTGAAAACTAGAAAGCTTGTTCAAAAGAATCTTCTCCATTGACTTATTAAGAGAAAATCTTTCGATCAATGCTTCAGCATTGTAAAACTCTCTCTTTTTTTGTAATTGAATTCTACAAACGTTCAGGTATGACATCAACAAGTTTTCATTGTATGCAGCCTCAGTAGTTGTTCTGTTCAACTCAGGGTTTGTTGCAGAGGCATGTAGTTCTGGTAATTCCTTTAACAATGATTCCAATGATGAAAATCTTAATCTAACTTTAATTAAATCCTTAGATGGTGTTCCAACATTTGTCATAATCTTTTCCCAGAGCAAGTCCATGATTTGGTATTGTAATTCAAATTCATCATCTAAATCCTCCTTATTACCTCCATTTTTCAACACTTCAGATTGAGCATTTCTATGGATATTCTGCATTGTTAACCCACTGCAGTCCAAAACTGTCTTCCAATAATTCTGGGAATAAGCTAAATCTAAACCGTAATTGACAATAATTGAGTTACAGACAACTAAAGGCTTTATCAACTCATTATTAAAGGAATAAGCAAGTGTTATGGACTTCAAGATGTCAAATGTTGGGTATATTAATGTGTCATTTTTACTTGGAATCTTGAAACCATCAACAACGTCACCGCTTTCAGCATTGATACCCCAGATTTGGGCAATATACGCATCTAATAACTCTGTTTGACCAGATTTACCAATAGCTAGCAAAATTGCTTTAAGCACTGGCAGGGTCGGTTGCAAACCTGTCTGTCTGTATTCTTCTAATATCTCAAAAATTGAATCACCATGAAATGGGTATGAGAATTTTTTTGATAGTCTTTGAGCTCTGTTTGCACTAACATCGTATCTTCCTAGATGCCATGTATTTTCAGTTGATCCAGTCAAAATTGAAATCTTGTATGCCCAGATCTTATTTGTCAGTTCCATACCCGATTCCTCAATTTTCGTTATTAATCTAATTGCCTTTTCATAACGTAAATTAGATATGTGAAAATCAATTATTGTTTCGTAATCCAAAATTGATAAATCTTTCATGTTGGAAATTCTCTTTAAAATGTGAGATAATGTGTCATATGTTTTATTTTTCACCTCTATCAGTGTCTGTATATCCTTGTCCTTTTTCAATCTAGAAGCATATTTCTGCTCAGCGATGAAATATCTAACTATGTTGGTCTGATGTTTGACCAATTTTTTGACTAGTAATGAAAATTCTAAATCAGACAGCGCATGAATCAAAGAACTTAATTGGTATAGGTTCATTTTCACCAACACAAAGAGTTGCTCTTCATTATCTGCAGTCTTTAAAAGGATCTGAAGCTTGTTTAAAACAGTCGGATCAACCTTGCCTGTTTCAGGGACTGTATTCTGTTGAGCGGAAGCGAGAGAAGGTTCTTCGTCTTCAATATTCAAATTGAAATATTTACCCAAGGTATCCACAGCACTCCGGCCAGTAAACTGGAAATCTGTTACCAATTTATTAACAGAATCTGGAATGGGCACATCTGTTAATGTTGGGAAGTTGTCCAAATAATGTTTATAAACCTCTAGATCATGAACATTCAGCTCTGTTGGATTAGATCCTTTATAAAACTTGGCCGATCTTCTTGGTTTTGTGTATGATCGTATAAACGTTCCAGGAACATTCACCGACGTGATATTTCTTCTCAATGGAAGCATCTTTATATATATATATATGCAAATCTGATAGTTATAACCGTGCAATTGAATACATACAGGGCATAATATCCATCAATGATGGAGTATTTATTATTTTTCACTTTTCCACTTTTCACTCTTTGGGTATTTTAGCGGACGAAACTTTTCGAGTTTTTCACGAGAACCCGGTCGTGTATTACACAAATAGCGGTATTTAATTTTTATATGTATATATATGTAATATACTCTGGATGGGCTCTTTTTGAATTTGCCCTGTTTCTCTTTCAGTAGATGCAATCAGGCAATCAAAGAATCATTGTTCATTTATATATGTGTATCAATTAATATGACATATACCAAAACAAAAAAATGTATCTGAGTAGAAAAATGGCACAAGGGAAAATATCAAAGGGAAGTGTTTTGAAACACATGTCAACTTTGGCAAATAGAAGGATCATGTTGCCATAATTCACTCAATTGAAACATCACATTGTTGATTATAATTAAACCGTATAGTTATTAATTACATAGATCCCATCTGCAACTATCTATAACTATCAAGCTCAGGTTATCAAACTTGAAAACATTGTTTTTAAAGTTTCCCTTTTTTCAAGGAACCCTGTCTGTTTTATCTCACTAAACAGTAGGCCTTTTTCCGGAAATACATTTGAAAATGGATCTTTGATTGTCATTCAAGAGACCAAATAATTAGAAAATATTATGGTGGTGTACTAGAATGGTGTTTTAGGAGGTTTAGATAAGTCTGCCAATCAATGTTAGGAGAATCCATACTAATTTTAAAACTTCATTTTTTTGCGGAAAAAAAAAGTTGGTGGTAATTCACGGATTCTCAGCTTTCATACCGGCCATATAAAGTGGGTCTGTATCATGATTTTTTACACAATCAATAAAATAGGTTTATCTCTTCTGTGAATTGAATTAAAATACTAATTCATGGGGCTAAATTCTACTCTTATAGAAATAT
>PPHW02000101.1:0-48285 GCA_003705225.2 Ambrosiozyma vanderkliftii
TACCTACTTTCATTAAATTTAACTCATTTTGCTCCAAACAACAGAGTTAAATCTCCCAATTGCGCGATTACAGAGGAGCAAATTTCCGCAACTACCATTCGATCGATACGATAATTCAATATTTGATTCTAATACCGACTTACCAGCTATTACATTAACTTTTCAGAATGATTTAACGATGCAAGCAAGCAATTTGGGATACAGGGTCAACCCATTCGATGATCAGCAAAAATATCACAGAATTGATTCCTTGTATTATTATTCAAGACATAAAGACAGACACCTTTCCGGCATCTCAGATCACTAATTAATGACACGATTATCACAATACCTAACTATTATGAATCTGTTATAAAATTGTTGAAAATTTTAAAAAACCTCCTAAATATAAGAAATAAGTCAATTTGTTACCTAAGGCCCGACAATGAATTCTTGACCAAACAACTAGGAAAATATTGTGAGGGAAATGGTATAATTCAACAATTACTGATCCACACAGCAGTTATCAAAATGGTAGAGCTGAGACAATAATTGAATCTTCAAAATGAAACTACCAAATTCTGGTTCTGTTGAAAACCTATCTTCAAGTCTTCAAATGACACAGTAAACAAAATGATAGTGATAAAGCAAATGACAACGATAAATCTAGTGATAGTTCTGTCTTTTATGATGCTTCCGATGATGTAGCAAATGAATAGGACATGTCACATAAACAACATTATATTTTGCAACAAAAATATTGTCGACTCATAATTTTGGTCGATCGACGCAAACGTTAGAAGAGTAAAATAAAATTTCTGGTGTAGAGATGGTTCAATAGATACAATGTCTACTAGATACACAGCCTTAATTAAGTAAAAAAAAAAAGTCTGACAGAGAAGAGATAACAAATAAATAAATAATAATAAAAAAGAAGAGCTTTCTATCTGATATATATATATTTATATATTTCATTCATTATTACTATATTGTAATTAACTTGTATTTACTTTTTCAATTTTAATGTCAATTAAAAGAAATGGATAGACGATATAGTAACACTAATACTAATACGAAGCGAAGAAATACTGGTTTATTTGCTTCTTATAGATTCAATCTACCAGCATCACTTTTAAATACCAATGCTGGTATGACAAATATTAATTCAAGAAGAGGTAACATCCCTCTGACTTTTATTCCACCTAGCACAAAATCTCCCTTGTTCATTTATAATAATGATTATGATAAAAGGTCATTTTTGAGTCTTTGTTCTCGTTCTCATATTGGAAGTGACAATGAATCTGTTATTGGTGATAATGCTTCTGCGTCAACATCGAGATCTTTACCCTCAACTTTGAATGCTACGGATGATGATATAGAGTCCATTAGAACATGGTTAGATGAGGAAAGGGAAAGAAGGTCTATGACAAGTTGTGAACATGAACCACTTTATGGTTCAACTGCATTCACACATGATGATACAAATGATATTATTGAAGAGGCTGATAGATTATTCAAAGATGACGACAGTTCTAGTTCCTCTCTTTTGAAACAAGATATATATTCAGAAGATGAAGATTTTGCTAATGAAAAACCATCAACTTCTGTTGAAATAAGAAAATTAACGAGGTATTCAATTCCATTGATTTTAACATTTTTTCTTGAGCAAGCATTTTCGTTAGTTTGTGTTGTCTTTGTCGGTCATTTGGGGAAAGAGGAATTGGCCGCTGTTTCAATGGCATCAATGACTTCAACAATCGTGTTGGCCATTTTTGAAGGAATTTCCACTGCTCTAGATACCCTTTGTCCTCAGGCATATGGTGCGAGCCAATATGCACAAGTTGGAATACATTTTCAAAGATGCTCTTTATTCTCCTTAGTGTTATTTATCCCTGCAGCTATATTTTGGTTTTATTCGGGTTCTGTTTTGAAATATGCCATTAAAGATGAACAAGTTGTGTATTTAACACAATTGTTTTTAAGAATACTGATTCTGGGTGGCCCACCATATATTCTTTTTGAAAATGGAAAACGTTATTTGCAAGCTCAGGGAATTTTTGATGCCGGTACTATTATACTTTCTATCACAGCACCAGTGAATGTGTTTTTGAATTGGATGCTAGTTTATTCAGAATTTTTCGGTCTTGGATATATAGGAGCTCCAATTGCTTCAGTCATCAATTTCTGGTTAATGCTTATTTTGTTGGTTTTGTATGTGAAGTATGTAGATGGAGACGAATGCTGGGATGGTTTCTCGAAGGATGCATTTACCCATTGGTATGATTTATCATTATTAGCAGTCCCTGGAATAGTAATGCTTTTGGCGGAATCAATGGCTTATGAAGTTCTTACATTACTTGCATCTTATTTTGGAACTAGCGCTTTAGCTGCTCAATCTGCTCTTTCATCGGTGGTGTCTCTTTTATACATGATTCCGTTTGCTGTTTCAGTCGCCTCTTCCACAAGAATTGCAAATTTCATTGGTTCTGGAAACATACCAGCTTCTAAACTGGCAACAAATATTGGACTATGCTCTTCTTTAGTTGTTGCTGCTTGTAATAGTTGTATCATATTCTTCGGATCAAAACTTATTGCGAGATTATTCACTGACGATCTAGAGGTTATTTCAATGATTGTTAGTTTATGCCCTTTGATATCGATTTTCACCATGTTGGACGGTTTAGCATGTGTTGCTTCTGGTATTTTACGAGCATTAGCACTACAGGCAATTGGGGGAACTATAAGTCTAGTTGGATACTATATTATTGCTGTTCCATTGGCCTTTTATTTCAGTTTTAACCTTGACATGCAATTGGTAGGCTTATGGGTCGGTAATGGGTCGGGGTTGTTGGTGATAGGATTATCAGAGCTATATGTTATATATACTGCTAATTGGGATAAAATTGTAGAGGATTGTCAGCGTAGAAATGAAACAACATCTGCTGTAGAAGAAATGCAAGGTGAGCAACCCCAAGATTCATTGGAATAAAATTTATTTAATTCACTATTAATTTTTACCTTCTTTTCTATTTATTTATTACATAAAAACAAAACATACATACAATACAATAAAATACAATGCATACATATATATATAGATAGTGTAGTTAATAAAATGTTTTTTCATTTAATTTATATAATACATAATAATAAAATACTCCTGGTAAAATACAAAGGGTTAACAACAGCAATACATCCAGCATGTATGCGAACAAAATAATATACAAAAAAGAATCTAATATACAAAAAATAAAATTACAATCAGAAGCAACATAGTAAGTAGTAGGTAGCTCATTCCAATTAGCAAGTCACCAAATCAACAATGTTTAATTCAACAGCTTCACAATGTTGACCAATAATCGAATCGTAAATATTGTAAAAGTTTCCAGATAAACACTGGTAAAATGTAGTTGATTGACCCAAGGCCAATTTACCATCAACAATAGACCAACCGGCAGCATAAACTGCACCAGCTTGAGGTGGTGGACCATCAAATTGGAATTGTCTGTTAGCAACAATAGAACCAATTCTTCCCTTTGCGTCAGTCAAGATAGTGGAGTTTAATGTCATCGCTAAAGAGTTATCAGAAAGACATGATTCATCTCTTTTAACTAATTTTGCTGATTGTAAAGTAGGCTCAGGGGTGACAGTTGAAGTAGAGGTTGTAGCTGAGCCATTATCATAAGATGTGACAACTACATAAGTTGTAGGAGTAACAGTTAAAGTGGTAGTGATATCCTCATCATCGGAAGAAGGTGTCTCAGTGGAGGATGTTTCATCAGTACAATCGACAGTGGTGAATTTTGTAGTGACAACAGTTGTTCCTTCATAATATGTTGTAGTTTCATCTTGGCTAGCAGTAGAGCTTGCAGCTTGTATTTGTCCATCATCGATCTGAGTGACAACATCAACACTACCACCACTGGTAGTTGCAGCCTGAATTTGACCATCATTTATTTGAGTGATCACTGCGATGGAAGAAGTGGATGGAGTTGGAGTTGATGTAATAGCTTGTATTTGTCCATCACCAATTTGAGTAATGATTTGGGCATAATCACGAGTGTTTGTTGATGATGCACTACCAGGAGTGGATGATGCTTGTGTTAAAGAAACGGAGGAAACAATTGGATCAACAGCGATACCAAATGTTTGGAAATAATCTGTAGTTGCACTGTCCAATGGGGCATCTGAAGGTGTTAGTGTGGACCAGACATCTCCAACAGCATATCCACTGGCTGCAGACACAACAGAGATAGAAGAGGATAGAAGAATAGTTGAGAGAACTTGAATTGAAAATAACATAGTTAGTTAGTTAGTTAGTTAGGCTAGTTTTATTTGCTTATTTTATTTATGGAAACAAAAAAAAAAAACCAATGGATCGAATATATATAGATATATGAGTGATATCATCTTGTGTTGAACTATAATCTTGGAACTTTCATCTGGAGAAGGATACAAGGGCATGTATTTATAGAGCATTAGTTTGAACATCTGATCACATTAGATCAAGATCAAAAGATCAAAATTTCAAAATGGCTGGTTTTTTCACATAAAATAATTTCGATGCTGAACTAAAAAAAAAAGCCCCTCCTCGGCTGTGCACATTGTATATGTGGGAGTTGAATTGGCTAGCTTTTTTTTTTTTGATCTGAACGGATCAATCCATCCATCCATCCATCCAACCCACTTCCCAACGGTTGTTAATATAATAACCGGGTGATGGTGGGAAGTGTGACCATAGAATGAACTATTTATTAACTAATTAATTACATGACATCATGCTATAAACATACGAGTTATAGGCTATAAATAGTAAATAGAGTAAATATTATACATATATGATATATATCAAACACATATAGACTGATCGACCCACCCGATCGACCACACTAGTAAGTAAATTTGTAAACAAAAAAAAAATGTACTAGACGAAGTGTTGATATAATATATGATATATATAATATATATGATATATGGAAGATGGCCAACACAACGGATTTGCAATTGAGTCAAACAACAAATCATATAATTGATATAGAGGGAAATGTCTAATTCGTTATTGAAGAAGGATGCTGTTCGAAAGGAAAGGGAGGTGTCTGTTACTTCACTCCCTATAATCAAAGAAGATACAACTCTTTCAACTCCTTCTCCCGAGGAACATGATACAAACATTTCATTACTGGAAGATTCAAACGTCTCCGATGTCAACGAAAACATCTTGAATGTCGGTTCAACTTATTCTCCAAGCATTGATGGCCATATAGAATCTTCCACTAGATCACCAACAAAGTCGCATACAGAAAGATTCAGACATCAAAGAAACTTCTCCGATACTACCTTTTCTTCCTTTCTCCCAAATATGGATGACTCTTCAATATCATTGGGATTTAATAAACTATCAGAGACATCAGTGTCCCCTCTTGGACAAAACTCCATATTTGAATTAATACATAGCATGAATTATAAAAAAAAGGCAACAAGCACAAATTTATTAACAATTACAAGTTCCCCTGCATCGATTAGTCTTCGAGGACCAACACCAAGAGATATACCCCCAACGACCCTCTCTAAAATAACTAAGGTTAAAAACTCACAATTCAAACCTTATTTGAACTCGATAGAAGATTCATACAGAACGTTTCGTTCTAATCGATCTTTAACAGAATCAACATTGGAGGCATTTATCAATCAACTCAACTCTGAAGATAAGAAAAAGCAAAGGTTGAAGGTTTTAAATGATAGCTTAAATTCTGAATATGAATTGGAAGAAGAAGCTGAAGTGGATATTGATGCAAATTCTCTTTCAAACATTCCCGATGTTTACTTTTCAGACGATTTCCGATTAGATAACCCAAGAGTTTTCAAAGAAGTCACTGAAAATTCAACCATTTTGAAAGAAACTGTTGGTTTTAACGAAGAAGGCTCTAGAAAATCATTGATAAATAACGATCAATTACAAGAAAAAATGTCTTCCTATTTGGATATAGTTGAAGTGCACTTGGTTCATGAAATTTCCAAGTCATCGGGCTCATTTTTCAGTGCTTTGGATGACCTAAAAAATATCACTGGACAATCAAAGAAATTAGCAAACCAATTGAAGCACGTAGATGCAGAGTTAGACTCACTAGAGAAGAAGCAAACAGAATCTGGAATTGAAATTTTGAAAATGATTCAGAAGAGAAATAATATTGAAAAATTAGAACAGGCAATTCTTCAAATTCACACAATAATGCATCAGGCTGATTTGGCCGAATCCTCCTATTTCAATGCAAACTATGAAAAATCTTTGGAAATCACCGATTCTGTTTTTGCATTAATAAGGGGAAACAATCCTCCACATCCACTGATCTCTAAAATAACAGAAATCTGGCCCCATCCATTAATTGATTTGAATAAAATCCCTGCTTTAAGTAACTTGAAACGACTTTTAATGAACCTAATAACGGAAACAGGAGAATCTTATGCTAAGCTATTTGCTGATTTTCTCATTAGTGATCTCAGAGAGCACTATGAAAATGTTTCATCCAAGGAAACAGTTGAACGATTGAATAACTACATTCTTAAGTCAAAGACTAAGAATAGAACATCAAGTGGCATGTTTGGACAACAACCAATTGATGAATCATTTAAAAACCAATTAAAGGAATACCTGACTGGTTTGACAAGATGTGGCCAAATAGTATCTGCGTTCACTCTTTATAAAGATAAATTCTTACAAGAACTTAAATCAATCATCAGTTCTAATCTACCATCGGACATTATTGACTCTAGCAGGGACAGCAGCTCTGTTAGATCGGATGCCACTAGAAGCACTTCAACTCAGCAAATGGGAGGACCACGTAATAATGTGAGGGCAATGACACCGAAAGAGTTTGAAGATATGCTTGTCAAGATATACACTCAATTGTTTGCTGCATTTAGGAAGTTAACCATTCATAAGAAAATTTTACTTGAAATGGCTCTAGATGCATTATCAGTAAATGATCCTCATTTTATAGAAAGACAACCAGACATTATAATCCAATTGGATATCACAGATGCTATTAATGATACATTACTTATTATTCAGAAGAGAATGGCAAGAATAATCAATGTTAGGGATGATCAAAACTGCTTAATTTCTTTGGGTTACTTCTTAAGATTTTATTCAGTAAATGCAATTTTCATTTCCGAATGTGAAATGATATCAAATGGGACTGCTTTAGCTGTGGATTTACAGGCCATTACCAATAACCAACTTCAAAAGTTTACTGTCCAATTTCATAAGACCAACATGAGAATGTTAACTGATAAGATAGAGAAGGAACAATGGAAAGAAGGCAAAATTCCTTCATCTGTACAAACATTATTAAATGAAGTCATATCTGCTTCAAATGATGACTTTAGTACAGACAAATGGATGACTGAACTAAAGATTGTCCTCCAAGATTCTAATGCAAATTCTGGGTCCCAATCTTCTGAAACGAGAACAACATTGACCATTCAAGGTAGATCTATCATTGTTCCAGAAGTCACTGGTGAGATACTGAAGATAATTCAAAATTATGAGGTTTTAAAAATGCAATTTCCTAAAACAGACAACTCACGTATTATTGAATTGTTGAAACTTTTGAACCTGAAAGTCCATCAAACAGTTTTAGGAGCCCAAGCAACAAGAACAGCTGGTTTGAGACATATCACTTCCAAAAATTTAGCCAGTGCTTCTCAGTTTTTAGATTATTTAGCAGAATTGACTCCCTTCATTAAAAATCTTTTTGCTAGGTTCACAAAAGTTGAAAATTTCAAACCTGAAGAATTCGACAAGGTTAAGGGCCTATTTGAAGATCAAAAAGTTGAAATTTTTGATAAATTAGTCTCAATAATGACAGATAGAGTTAATATCCATTCAAATGAAATCAAAAACACAGATTGGTCTCAGTTATTACCTCAGCAAAAAACTCACAAGTACATGGAGACTCTGGTGAAGGAAACCTCTATCATTGAGAAACATCTTCAGAGATATTTACCGGAGGAACAATATGCTCTTTTGTTATCAAGGATCTTTGATCAATATAAACGTTCTTTAACTAGTATATATCTTCAGGTTAAGCTCAAAGATTCAATAGAAAAGGCTGTGATGATGAAGGATGTGGATTATTTTAGAGAGAAGTTGGCTGATGTCACAGGTTATGGAAATTCTGGTCAGGTTATCTGGGAAAATGTGAATTCAATGCCTACAGATGAGGATAGTAAAATGGAAAGGGCTATGAGAAATAGTGTTTTACCTCGGTCTCCTGCTGCTTCTGACAATGATGTTAAAAGTTCTCAACCAACTGGTGTACAGAGCCCAGGAATAAGAAAATCTACTGATATATCATCACCTAGAGCTTCCGATGAACCACAGGCTCTTACGAATGATAATAATAATAAGCCAAGAGACAAAACCAAAGAAAAGGAAAGTGGAGTTGAAACTGTGGTTGAATCAACGGCAAGTGCTAAGGAAGAAATCACTGATAAACAGACACCTTCTGAAGAGGCACCTGCTAAACAGACACCTTCTGAAGAGGCACCTGCTAAACAGACACCTTCTGAAGAGGCACCTGCTAAACAGACACCTTCTGAAGAGGCACCTGCTAAACAGACTCCTTCTGAAGAGGCACCTGCTAAACAGACACCTTCTGAAGGGGCACCTGCTAAACAGACACCTTCTGAAGAGGCACCTGCTAAACAGACTCCTGGTAAAGAGGACACTGTTGAAGAGACTACTGCCGAAGTGCCTGCTGCCGAAGAGCCTGTTGCTAAAGAGACTACCACTGAAGAGAAACCCGATGAGCAGACACCTGATGGACAGACCCCTGCCCCTCCTAATAATTAATAACAAACATATAAGTTAGACATGTATACCGTAAACACAAATTTTGTATTATTTTTAATGTATCTCTGTTTAATAAGTGATTTTCATTCATCCCCTGTACATATTTCCCAATTTGGAAAACCGCCTCGCACACAATTTTTTCTCATCGGTTTTTTTTCTTCGCTTAAATCTGATATCAAACAGTCTGCCGTTTTTTTTTTGGAGATTTGATTATTTTCACTCTTTACTCTTTACTCTGACAACTCTTTCTCCACTTCCTTGTCAGAAACACTTCGAATTCAAAACAAACAAACAAACAAAACAAACCTTTCGGAACAAAGAAGATGTTAGATTATAACATTATTAACAGACATGCAAGAGAGCTTATCGGAAAACATGGCAAATTAGACGAAACTACTTCTATCAAATATGTTGAAGCTTTAAAGCAGGCGATATTTGGAATTAATAATATGGACAGGCTTAATTCAATAGTCGTTCTTGCCAAATGTACTAGTTTATTTCCTCAATCTTTGTCAATTCTTAAACTGCTAGATACAAATCTTTTTGCTACTTTATTTGATTTGGCTGCTGGTGAAAATGTTGCAAATGAATTATTAAAATCTATCTTGAAGCTTGCTAGCTATGTGTTATCTGAATCTCAGGGTGTTTCTAACACCTCTAGTGCTGTTATATTAAACACTTATAACAATTTCCCTTTGATAGAAGGTCTATCTAATAAATTGACTGATTTAGATTTATTGTTATCTACGAGCATTGTGGAATTTGTTTCCAACTTGATTAATACTTGTATAGAAACCAATGATTCCGAATACCTATCTCTTTTGATGAAAAATATCACATTATCACAATTTGTTTCAAGCTTCGCTATTTTGTCCCCAGAAACTAATGCTGATCTATTCAGACTTGGTAAATCACAATTATTTCTTCAATCTTTACAGCATGCTAGATCAAGCCTGAAAAACATTTTGATTCAACCTGAGGTTCCCTTTCATTCTGCACTATTAACTGAATTAGTCAATTCTCTCAGTTCTGCTATTAATGAACAAGATAAATTAGGAGACAAGGCGGATGCATTTGCTAGAGCTGGTTTTTCCAATGATCCTAAATCTTATATTATCAAGAACTTTACAATTCTGGGTGTCATCGAATTGATGGGTATCTTAGGATCTCCTAATATGACATTTAAGAAGAATTATTTTGAACATATTATGCTTGCTGAGGATAATTGTCACTTCCCTATTTCCACATTCACTGTTTATATTAAGGAGCTCATGACTGACTTGGATGTCAATACTCACCCTGGTTTTAAAAACTTTGCGTATTTATTTAATAATGAACTTACTTACTCCTTTATGACCAATGCTTTAATTTTTTGGATGGGATCAAAAGCTGAAATTGGTGACTACCAGCAGATTTTCAAATTACTGGAAAGTTTGTTAGAATATTGTGATGAAAATTTACAAAATGACACATTTGAAACATTATTGATAAAAATGAGTGAAATAAATTATAGCGATTTCAAGAGATATCAACTAAGCAAACTCAAAGAAAAGAAAAGAGATAATTGGAGTAGTCTGACTGCTGATTTCACAAGTTCAATCGATAGTCAAGTTCGTAGTTTTGTTCAAGACCAGAGATTTCTAGAATTATCCAAGGGATCATGGGTTCATACATATAACCCATTGGGAGCACCTCCTAAGAATTCCAATAAATTGCCATTTTACTTTATTACATTGTCTTCTAACAATAGATCCCTAATTTTCAAGGAATTTGCTAAGCAACAGGATTCTGCCATTCTGAATGTTGATATGGATGGTAATAAAATTGAGTTTAGCTCTATATTAAAAATTAGAGCTGATGCAATGACAAAATACCAAACTATAGAGGAGGCCAATGCTACCAGATTAATTGATATTAATTCCAGATTACAGGTTAGTAAAATTATGATAATTTTGAAGGATACCAGGGTCTTTGAATTCTATGTTAGCAACCAGAAACTACTATATGTTTGGTTAGATGGTTTGAGCATGCTTATCAATGACAGTTCTGACCTCTCTGATGATACCAAATACCAGATCGATTCCTTGATTAAGGTTAGAACAGATGTGCAATTGATTAATCTACCTGATAGTTCAGAAGACAAGGATGTCTCATCTGTGGATGTTGAAGAATTAAATGCTTTAGCATCTGGTTTCTATTATGCTTAGATTTTGCATTGAGTGTTTCCTGATTTTTTTTTTTTTGCTTCCCCCACTAACTTTACTTATCTTTTAGCTTTTCATTTCCTTCTTTTACTTTACATATTACTAATTATACGGTTATTTAAATTATATTTTAGGACATCTAATTGTAAGTTACTAAAAGTACATAAAAGGTATTTATTTCTTACCACCTTTTCCGTTCTTCTTTTTGCCGTTTTTCTTGGGATGCTGCTTAGAAATTGTTCTTTTCTGGTCTGTAATTCTATCAGTTTTAGTTTTCTTATAAGATCTAGTGGAATCTTCTCTTGCTTCTTGAGCTTTTCTTTTCTTACTATTGAGTCTCTTATTTTTCGACATCATAGAGTTTAACTTGTCTTCTTTCTTTTCTTTCTCTGTTTGGAACCATGTTCTCTTAGGTCTAGATTGGATTTCGTCCTGGAATTTGAGCAGATTTTCACCTCTCTTTAGTTCCATTTCAGCTCTAATCATTTCTTTTTCTTGTTTTTCTTCAATTAGAATCTCTTCAACTAAGTCTTCCTTTTCCAGAATAACTTTATTCACCTTTTCAACTTCATTCCAGTCAACATTTTTACCAACAGCCTTACCATTTTTCTTAAGTTCCACTTGTTTGATTGCTTCTTTAACAATATTACGGTCTTGGGCGGATTCACCAACAAATGATATAGAAACACCTTCTCTTCCTGCTCTTGCAGTTCTACCGACTCTGTGCAAATAAATTTCATGTGTCTTTGGCATATCATAGTTAATAACATATTCAATTTTTGGAATATCTAAACCTCTGGCAGCCAAATCTGTACATATTAAAATTGGAACAGTCAACTTTTTGAAATCGGTAACACTCTTTAGTCTTTGTTCTTGAGTTAGAGAACCATGAAGCTCAGACACCAGTAGACCTAATAAACCTAGAATAATTCTTAGTCTGTGAGCAGCTTCCTTTCTGGCAACAAAGATTATTATTCTGTTTTGTCGCTCCCCACCAATTTGAGATAATATGTTAAATAGTACAGCAGGTTTGGAAGCCTCTCTTTTTCTAATTCTAACAAATTCTTGTAATAATCCAGATGCTGCGACATTTGGAGGATTGATCATGATTCTAACTGGCTTTTTAAGGGAAAGCTGTATCAATTGATTAATTTTTGAATTCATAGTGGCAGAGAAAAGCATGGTTTGTCTTTTACTTGGGACAAGAGACAAAATTTCAGTGATTTCCTTTTGGAAACCTTCTTCTAACATTCTATCAGCTTCATCAAAAACAAGCACCTCAACGCTATCCACATTAAATGAAGGAGAATTTCTGATATGATCAATGAATCTACCTGGTGTGGCAATAACAATATCAGGTCTCTTCTTTAATTCCTGCTCTTGTTGTCTTAAATTAAGACCACCAACTGCCAATCCAATGGTTAAATTGTTAACATAAGCACCAATATTTTTACTCACACCTGCAACTTGAATAGCCAATTCTCTGGTTGGAGCTAAAATAACAACTCTTGTTGCAGCAATCTTATTCTTATATTGTAGTCTCTGGATAATAGGAATCATATATGCGGCAGTCTTACCTGAACCTGTAACGGCACCAGCAACTATATCTTTACCAGACATGGCAATTGGAATAGCTGCACTTTGAATAGGTGATGGTTTTGTATAACCTAGAGAAGCCAAACCTTTCAAAACAGGTCTTGATAGATCTAAAGATTGAAATGTTTCATGTGCAACCTTCTTAGCATCATCACCTTCTTCTTCAGGAGCGTAGAACTTTGCGAGTTCTTCAGGGGAATCTTCCTCTTGAGCAAGAGGTGCTTCATCATCATCACCACTAATGACATCATCTCCTTCTTCCTCTTCTTCATTTTTTTCAGAGGATTCATCATTACCATCGTCTTCATCATTATCCTCTTCTTCCTCGTCATCACCTTCCTTTGGTTCTTTGATCTCATGAGATGGAATAGTGGCACCCATTCCGAAACCATCCATGGCTAATTCATCCTCATCCTCATCCTCATCCTCATCTTCACCTTCACCCTCATCTTCATCCTCACTTTCTTCATCATTATCATCTTCTCCTTTATTGGCAAACTGACCAGTTAAACCACCTTTTCTCCTTATTATACCATCTAAATCAACATCTCTTTTAAAGGAATCATTTTCTTTTTGAGAACTAGAAACAGCAAAATCCCAACCTTTAAATTTTGCATCAACTGAATCATCAGCAACACTAAAGATAAAATCTGGGTTTAATTCTGTATTTTTAGTTTCATCATCATCGAACTCATCCTGAGCATTGTTATTCTTTGATTTCTTTGATTTCTTTGACTTTTTGTCTTTTTTGGGTAATTTTTCTGGGACGGTATCCTTATCATCATCTTCTGGAGAGGATTCTTCATCTAGATCTGGAATATCATCCTCACTATCCGAAATTGTGGGAACAAAGTCAGAATTAAACTTTGATTTCTTCTTAATATTGATTCTAGACATGATCTGATATTATAAACTAGACCTATTATTTAATTAGAGCTCCAGTTGAAGATAGATAGATATCACTCTGTAGCATAATTTATTGAAATTTTTTTTTTAAATTTTTTTTTAAATTTTTTTTTTTTTCAAGTTAAAGAGAGAAAGAAAATAAAGTTAGAGCTGATAAAAAGAGTCGATCGACGGCACAATTTGGTTAATCATGCATTAACTAAAACAAGTAACCACCACATGTGGCGTCGTTCATTACTTTCACGTATATCTAATTTAGAGATTGATGATACTTTTGATTCTTTTTTTATCATTATCATCATCATTATCATTATTAGTTATTCATCGTGTTAGTCACTGTGGATGGTTATCGCAATTGTAATGGTTGTAATCGTAATTGTCATCATTATCGATGGTTGTAGTCTATAGTGGTAATCATAGTCCTATTAATCATCACAGTATCCATGATCCTGATCATGATCCTAATCACCTTACTTGTTTTATCAATACATCTCTCTATACATGTATTATAATTTACAACTAAGGAATGTATTAGTATATCTAGCTTGAAAACTGACTGGAATCATATATTTACTTGGACATACGTGTTCATATAACGTGTTCAAATGATCGATGGTCATATATTTATTTATGTATTACGCATTAATTAATATTTTGATGATTTTGGGGAGGGCAAATAGACAACAGCTGATGTTGATTACGAGTTATATTAAATCAACAGGTGCAAATGGTGGAATGTGTACAATTTTATAAATGTATAAAAATTGATGTTAAGTGTCATAATTAAATACCAACACACACACACATGCTGGAAACATCTAGAAAATGGGTCGGATCGATGGCACTGCCTTGAAATGCATATTTTGAACACGTATCGACGACGTTTTTCTTTCGTTTTTTTTTTTTCAGGTGTATAAAAGTTTTAAACTTTCCCTATTTCCTTTACCATTCTTTCAATTGAATTTTCATTTGACATAGAAAAGGATTGTTCATAAGTTATATATACCATACTTATTTATAGATACACAACAATGTTGAAGACACGTTCTTTAATTTCAATAACATCATTATTGTTATATGCCGTCTTTTTGGTGATCTTGCCTCTTTCATCCAACAACCAGCTAGTTCAAGCTGATGGTGAAAACTATGGTACTGTGATTGGTATCGATTTAGGTACCACATACTCCTGTGTTGGTGTTATGAAATCGGGCAGAGTTGAAATCTTGGCCAATGACCAAGGTAACAGAATTACACCATCTTATGTTGCATTCACCGATGACGAAAGATTAGTTGGTGATGCAGCTAAGAATCAAGCCGCCTCTAATCCAAAGAATACCATTTTCGATATCAAGAGATTGATTGGTCACAGATTTGATGATAAGGTTATTCAAAGGGAAATTAAGCATCTTCCATATACAATTGCCAATAAGGAAGGTAGACCTGTTGTTGAAGCCACTGTTGATGGTGCAGAAAAGACTTTTACTGCTGAAGAAATCTCAGCTATGATTTTAGGTAAGATGAAGCAAATTGCTGAAGATTACTTGGGAAAGAAGGTTACCCATGCTGTTGTCACTGTTCCAGCTTACTTTAATGATGCTCAAAGACAAGCTACTAAAGATGCTGGTACCATTGCAGGTTTAACAGTTCTGAGAATTGTCAATGAACCAACTGCTGCTGCCATTGCCTATGGTTTAGACAAGGGTGAAGAAGAGAAGCAAATCATCGTCTATGATTTAGGTGGTGGTACTTTTGATGTCTCTTTATTGTCTATTGCAGGTGGTGCCTTTGAAGTTTTAGCTACCGCTGGTGACACTCACTTGGGTGGTGAAGATTTCGATTACAAGGTTGTCAGACATTTCATCAAGGTTTTCAAGAAGAAGAATGGTATTGACATTTCTGACAATCCAAAGGCTTTAGCCAAATTAAAGAGAGAAGTTGAAAAGGCTAAGAGAACATTATCTTCTCAAATGTCTACAAGAATTGAAATTGATTCTTTTGCCGATGGTATCGACTTTTCTGAAACTTTATCAAGAGCCAAGTTTGAAGAATTAAACATTGACTCATTCAAGAAGACCTTAAAGCCTGTTCAACAAGTTTTGGATGATGCTAAGGTTAAGATTTCTGAAATTGATGATATTGTCTTGGTTGGTGGTTCTACTAGAATTCCAAAGGTTCAAGAATTGTTACAAAAGTTCTTCAATGGTAAACAAGTTTCAAAGGGTATCAACCCAGATGAAGCTGTTGCATATGGTGCCGCTGTTCAAGCTGGTGTCTTGTCAGGTGAAGAAGGTGTTGAAGATATCGTTTTGATTGATGTTAACCCATTGACTTTAGGTATTGAAACATCAGGTGGTGTCATGACCACTTTGATCAAGAGAAACACTGCTATCCCAACCAAGAAGTCACAAATTTTCTCAACTGCTGTTGATAACCAACCAACTGTTTTGATTCAAGTTTATGAAGGTGAAAGAGCTCTGGCTAAGGATAACAACTTGTTGGGTAAGTTTGAGTTGACCAACATTCCACCAGCTCCAAGAGGTGTTCCTCAAATTGAAGTTACTTTTACCTTGGATTCAAATGGTATCCTGAAGGTTACTGCTACTGATAAGGGTACTGGTAAGTCAAACTCCATTACTATTACCAATGATAAGAGTAGATTATCTAAGGATGAAATTGACCAAATGGTTGAAGATGGTGAAAAGTATGCTAAGCAAGATGAAGAGTTGAGAGAAAAGATTGAGAGTAGAAACGGTCTAGAAAACTATGCTCACTCTTTGAAGAACCAAGTTAGTGACGAAGCTGGTTTAGGTGCTAAGTTATCTGAAGAAGATAAGGAAACCTTAACTGAAGCCATCAGTGAAGCCTTGGAATACTTGGAAGATAACTTTGACACAGCCACCAAGGAAGAGTTTGATGAACAAAAGGAAAAGCTAAGTAAGGTTGCTTATCCAATCACTGCCAAATTATACGAAGGTGGTGCTGAAGGAGGTGCTGCTGAAGAAGATGAAGATGACGATGACTGGGATCACGATGAATTGTGATTGTCAATAGTATTCACTCACTAGCTATATACCACTCAAAAAAAAAACTCATTTTTATATATATATATATAACTGTATATTTCCCGTTTTATTATAAAACCTGTTTTAATTGTTTTATTTAATTAATATTTTCATACAAAAAAAATAATAAGGCTTAAGTAAATAAGTAAATAAGATAAATTAAAAGGAAAACAGTGTAAAAATCCTGACTGACTGACTGACTGACTGACTAAGCTTGACTTGAAAGTAATCGATGACTCCCTCAGAAGAGAAAAAAAAAAACAATAAATTTTTTCTATTCTTAGCAGAGAGATAAGAAATGAAAAGGACGGTTGGGGGTAAGTAAACAAAACTACTTTGAAACAGGTTTTATATTTTACGATCCACATTATTGTTATCCCTTTACTATATTCATAATCTGAAAAGCGAACTAAATGGAAAACATAAACATACGACTCAAGCATCAACATCCGACGTTTGAAGACGCTGTTGTCATTGAAACACATCCACAACAAGAAGAGCAAACAGACAATGGACTGAAACATTCAAACGATGCTAGCGGCGGAAATAATCAGATAATTGAAGGGAAGAAGCCAAAGAAAAAGAACGCTTCTGTGGATACCCTACAACCAGATGAGATTTTGGAACATAAACTTCAGGATCTAACAAAGTTGGATGACCTTTCAAGCTTGGAGGCCCTATCTCTTTTCAAAAGATTGGTTGATGATTTGATGACCCTGAACGATATATATCGACCAAATATTCATAATGATAATGGGGAGAACTTGGAGAGTATTCCTGTGGAAGAATTGCTTGTGTATGGAATAGATGAGACTGTGAATTTAAAACAGTTCTTTCTAGATAATGATGATGATCAAATATTTGACGATTTAAAACTAATATCCGGACAATTGCACGCTAATAATAATAACAAACATAATAATGATAATAATAATAATGATGATGATGATGATAATGATCAGAACAACAACAACAACAACAACAATAATATCAATAATGATGATAATAACGAGTTCTCTAAATTAGATATAGATAGAATACCAAATTTAATGAAGGACTCTACCAATAAGATGGTTGAACTAAGGACCCATTCAATTGAAAAAGAAACTGAATTTGATCAATCCAACCTATCTGTGGACCTAGAAGTTCCATTGAAAAAGCGTTCCAAAATAAATTCGAATTTTAGTTTGTCTGAAGAGTTTCAAAGCTCCAATGATGAATTTAAGAAGCTTGTTTCAAGTTATGAAGTTTCCAATAAAGATGAGTCAGTTCATGCAAAGTGCATCAAAAAGTTTTATCTTAAGGCACCACCAAAGTTAACCATAACAACGTATCTAGATCGTATGAATCAATACATTTCACCATCCACGTCAGTTATTCTCACTGCTGCGTATTATTTATTTAACATTACTTTCAACCTAAAGGCGAACAGAGAAATGGCAAGTACTATTCCTTTAAGGGCCCCTGAAGATGGTTTGAAAATGCTACCGATAGACAATTTGAATATATTCAGACTGATTCTAACTGTGTTTAGGGTTTCATTGAAGCTTATTGAGGATCAAAACTTCAAACAGGCTTATTATTGTAAAGTGTGTGGTTTACAAAACCTTGCAGAAATGTTCAGACTAGAATTAAACTGTTTATACTTGCTTGATTTTAACTTGTTCATCAATGAAACTCTCTTGATCAAATTCTTGCTTCAATTTAGATTGTTTGATGTGAAACTACATAAATACTTGAATGAAAAGGAGCAATAAAATAGTGAGGGATAGAGGAAGGGGTTTATAACTAACTCCCGTGTTAGTTTATAACGAACCAATTCGTTTATATATATTCAACTTTTATACTTACTCTATGTGTTAATGCTTTTCTACCAAATATTATATATTCTACATAACCGATATCCATTTATTTGTTGTGTATGTCCAACTAACTACGACAATGAGTAAACTCAACATAGTGTCAAAAGGAAGACCACTTAGAGGGTTGTTTAAGAAGTAGTGTTAAAACCAAAAAAAAATTCACACACAAAATTTTTTTGCTTCTTTTTTTTTTGCTTCTTCAAAATTGTATATTTCTACTAATAAGTTAGTTACTCTACTTCTTTCTTTTCTCTGTTACCTGTTTCTAATACTACATTTCTTCTTCCTCTTTTTTAAAATCTAAATAATTAGATAATCATAGTCATGACAACTCATTACTGTTACAATTAAGTTTTGATGTTTATCAAAAGTATGTTTATAATATCTTCTGGTTAATTTAATTCATAGCATTTTTCTTTTTCTTTTTTTCCAACAAATAAAAACCACCAATTACGGATAGTCTTTCCATTGTTACAATGATGATTTCATTTGATATTTTTAACTTTTCTTTCTGGCATCTCTAATGTTAGGGTCCCTTACCCGGGGTTCGATGAGTACAACCATTGACTACATATCTGAAGATTAACATTCCACTATCCTTATTGTTGTGTTTTATTTATTGTTGTTGGAACTAATGATAATAGCTTATGATTATTGTACCCCTAACCTTCTACTTGCTTATTTTATTAAAAAGTACAGTTTTACTAACAAGGATATAGTTTGATTTGATTTCTAATTTTTTATTTCAGAAAGTTTGGATAGCTCTGCTCTCTCTCCCTTTTCTTTTTGGGTCGAATTACATTTGTAATTTCGACAATGCTTTTCTTTATTCTTTTTTTTTATATGGTTGTATTTCTTGGGATTTTTGGAAACTACTAGATATGATCCATAAATTGCCCTTTGATAAAGCTTTGGACATCGCAAGAGAATTAGAATTAAAAGAGCGGTCTGTTGTTCTGTTCCTCTTGCTTCTAAATATTTGTACCGACTTTGTGTTTATGTGTACCTATGTGGTGTAAAATATTCTGGCATTATTTGAATATGTACATTATAACGCCATTTACCTAGTTCCATATTAAAGTAAAAACTCTTGCTGGTTAAATATTTAAGTTCAAAGAGAGTCTCGTATGGGTAATTACTAGACTAGGACTTGGGGGAAAATAGAGCACGGCAGTTATACACATATATTAATAGCTAAACGAGCAAAAAGGGCATAATGTGCTTCAAGAATGCAGTAACAATGCAATGCTAAAACTAATTTGCCAGTAAATGAAAAAGAAAACAATAATAAAATATGTATACATAAATGAACTATGATATATTCTCCAAACATTACTTATATTTTAAGCAACATCAGTATAGATAGCAATGTAATACCCCTCTTATTTTACAGACTGAGCTTCTCAATTCACTAAGATGTGAAAGATTCTAGTCAGTATATATCCATTCTGATTTGTCCTCAGTTAAGAATTCATCAATCTTAAATTCCAAGCAGTTTCTTTTTCATAATCCACAAAACATAAGTATGGAGGAAAATGAAAAAAATGAAAAAAAATTACTTGATCAACCTTCTTAAATGGAAATTGTAAAACAAATCAATGCAACGGTGCAGAACTTAAAAGTGGTATAAGGTATGACAGGTATTATGTGTGTTAAATAATGATAGTTTTTAAGCTTATGGCTGCCATAGTTCACCTTGCCCCCTAGGAGCAAATGAAATCACATCATAGCTTTCTCTTTGAACACCTTCATCATCATATTTAATAGCCCTTTTCTTGTTATTACGCTTTCTATTCCGTTTAGCTGAAGATCTATTACCTTCATTTCTAGTGTAGACAGGCTCGTAAAGCGATTGGTGTTCATCACGATCTTCTTGTGTATTTTCATTAAACATAATCTCAACTTCATTCAAGGCCATAACCTTCAATCCAAAACATTTTAGCCAGATTAAAGTAGATTGGTCCTCACAGATAATAATCCAATCAATCTTTTCATAGACATTTCTATTTTCAATGAATTGCTTTTGAATACAGGATCTGACCAAAAACTTCAGCCTGTTGGGAATGTAAGCCTTTAAGTTTCCATCAACGTTATCATTGTCACGCTCATCATCCAAATGAAGATCGGAAGTAAGTTTCAAAAGCTCATCTTCCTTGAAGGTGGCCTTATCCCTTAAATTGACATTTGATGTGCCCAAAAAGCCAAACCCATTACTATTCTTCATTGGGAATTCTGATTTGAAAGGAGTACGTCTTCTATACCCTGATGCTTTTTTCCAATCAGGACCAGCTTCATCAGGAGATTCTAGCACAAAGTGTGACTTGAATGCGGAATCCCCCAAATCATTGTGGTTCTCATTGCTTTCAGTGATAGCCTTTTGTTTTTGTTGCAATCTTTCTTGTTTTTTCCTGTTGAAACTTTCGAAATCATCAAAATCATCAAAATGATCATCAAGGTCCGATCCATTTGAAGAGTCAAAATCAAAATCACTACCACGATGAACATTTGCATCATCTGCATTATTGGTACGTTCATACTCATTAATTGATTGATCAATAAATCTAATGCTTTCTCTAGAATTCAAAGAAATTAAAGAATTATAATTCTTCTTCAAAAAATCTAGTTCACGTAGAGTATAATTAGGAATGAAAAATATAACATCCTCTTCATTAATCCATTTTTTGATTTTTCCAATACCTCCATATGCCATTGCACTAGGATCTAATATAAAATGAAAAGGTCCATGCTGTGATAATGTGAAAAGGAAATAACACCCGGGGAGAGAGATGATATTATCAGATGTTAGTAAAAGAAAGAACATTTAACAGGCAAAGGGCATCAGTAAAGATATATCTATCAACATACGCTACCTTTCGACATCTTTTTTTTTTAAATAAAGGTATTGCTATGGATTCCTTATATTTAAGGATTATGGATAATCGGAAAATAACCTCTTGAGGAATAGTCTATAACGTGTTTTATATTAACTGGATATATATAAAAAAAAAGCTATGTACATGAAACATTTAAATGGAAAAAAAAGAAAAGTCTCGAGGAGCATTCAAGGCTGTGCACAAGATCATCGGATCTTTATAACATATATATATCTATACATAACACCAAACCATTCAACTGTCATCATCATTTCCAATATCATTGATGTACATCTCTAACTCGGTATTAGGTTTGAAAGGCCACTCATAATATTTGTCACTGATCGTTATTAATTCTTCATTGGTCAATTGAGGACAGGTCTTTTCTAGGATCGTAGCGGGCAAGACCTGAGAAAAATAATCCTGGGCCCCAGCTCCTAGATACTGGATAGTATCACCGATCTTTCTTGTTTGCTTAGCATCTAATCTTTGAATAATAATGTGCAATTCATCATGATGTTTGATATTGTATTTATGAAAATTAGCTTGGTACTCTATTAATGATATTCCCTTGCAATATTTATCGTTTGGAAGTTTGATGGCTTCAAATTCGGGCCTCATTGAAATGTATTTATCTAAAAATCTATCATTGTCAGATTCATATGCAACGACTTTTAAATCTCCAAACAAATCAGCCATGTATGTATTGGTTCTTCTTTTGTGATCTCCAATTGGTGCAATGTACTTTGAAAGAGTTTTCGAATCCACCCATCCAATCATTTTAACATTATCATAACTGAATATAGATGTATGGAACTTATTAAAGAAAAGAAATGTTCTAAATGAACTAGCACCAAAGTAACCCCTAAAGTTACCATTCAATAATAGAGTCTGATTCACTGTGGAATCAACACTTTGTTTTTCTGGCTCTATCCATCCATCGTTGATGATCTTGTTCAGAAAAGAGTGTTTGACAACTGAACTGTAATTCGGAGCAATATCAAACCTCCCATTAAACTTTTCGTGTTCTAATGCAGTAGTCCAGAAAGCCTTAGCACTCGCTTCTGGGAATAGAATATGCTTCTTTGGGTTCATCTGTTGATTTAAGTAATATGGAAAATATGATCTTGGTGTTGAAAAATCTATAATGTTTAAGGTTTCACTTGGATTCTTGTATACACTCTTTAGCCCCAGTTTATCCAATAATAGCATATTAAGCTTTTCATCAATAGGTCCCTTTAACCCACTTCCGGTTGCTTTAGGATTAAATATTTGGGGAAGACCAACATTTTCTTCAAATTCCTGTGATAACTGAGCTGCAGTTGGCTTTGTAGGTTTTCTTCCAGGTTTCTTTTTAATTTTCGTAACAGTTTTTGCCTCCTGGAACAACGATCTTACCACTCTCATTTTGGTTTTATTCTTATTATTATTCTAATCAATGATCTTCCAGTGAACGTAACTAGATAATTTGTAACAGAAAAGAGATAAAAAAATTATCTTTTTTTTTAAATATCTTTTTTTTTTTTTCAGCAGAAAGATGATGAAATAAAATATGAGGAAGAAGAAAAGAAGAAGCGATCTCCGCTAAAAGATATAATACAACTTTTAAAGAAAAGACACAAACCAAATTAAGATAACATATAGACATATAGACACATATATCAGTTACAAATCAAACAGATAACAATCCAAAATAAAATGCCTCCAAAACTTAAAATCAAATTAACTACGAGGGAAACCTCTGGAGGCGATCAACCAGCTGTTCAAACGAAAGAGAAAAAGAAAGCTACACCAAAGATAAAATTAAAAACATCAAACACAGCTTCTACAACAACAAAACCAACAATCAAAATACCAATTCCTAGAAACAGGCAAGACTTTAATAATAACAATAGTGTATCGAATAAAACAACATCGTCACATGGCCATACTTCAAGTGTGACACTTAATTTAAAACCTAAAAGAGTTCCAACAATCAGAGTCAAACCAACTAGGATTCCTGGTGAAGGTTATGACTCAGAAGATCCAGATAGAGAAGATGACCCACTTATAGAAGAGGCCATTGTGTTGAGAATGCTTCCAGACGAGTCTTTAGATCAGTTAAGGCAGTCTGCGGAGTCAGGTGAATTCAATGGAATCTCTTTAAAGTGGAAAGATAAAAGACGTGCCATTTTGAAGATTAATGGTGTTTTATATGGTGGAAAACTTGTGGACTTACCCACCGTCACTGAAGTGTTCAAGTCAATTGATAAGAAGAACATTTATAAAACTGTTGATTTATGCCAAATTTTAATTATCGTTAAAAAACTAGAAAATGAAAATGATGTCAATGACATTGAAGTTGATTCTGGATTTGGTGAGACCTTCCCACATGGTTTAACTCCACCAATGGAGAATGCCAAAGAGCGCTTTCAAAAGAAGTATAAGGAAACAGTTGTCCAAAATGTCGAGGATGAAGTGGAAAGATTACTAAAATTAGATGAAGAGGCTGAATCTACCGGATATGAGTTCATGGAAAGAGCCCAACTTGATAACGCTAATTCTGCATTGAGTCCTAGCTTCATCGATCTTAATAAAAAGAAGAAGAAGAAGAAGAAGAAACATGTTGCAGATAATAAACACAATGAGCCTGATAATCAAATGTACGATAATACTAATGAATTTGACATAGACAATGAAGTTGATAAAGCACTAGAGGTTGAAAGTGCTGGCGATGAGGATGAATTAGAGCAGGAATTTGATGCTGTATTTAATGAAACTACAAAGGCTGCCAAGGATGAGGATGATATTCCTCTAGATGAAGAGGAAGTCGCAGAAGAAATCATAGAGGGTGCTCCAGATGAAACTGAAAACCCAACTTCTGAAGACGAAGATGAAGACGATGAGGATGAAGATGAAGATGAGGATGACGGAGAAGGAAATGGTATGAGACCAACCGCTGCTGTCGATGAAATGGATGAAACTAAGCAACATAATGCTATAATCAGAGAGGGTATAAATGAATTAGAAAGCACCCTTGAACAAAAGGTTAAAGATTACAATAAAGCTGTGAATCCTTTGATGAAGGGTAGAATTAATGATGCTATTACAAGACTTAAAAATGAACTAGAGATTAAAAAGAAACAGCTAATAGAGGAGAAGAAAGACGAACCCGATGAAAACTCTGAAACAAGTGGTCAAAAGGATCAAAACAATACACATACAAATAAAGATGAAGATGATGAAGATGAAGACGAGGAGGAGGAAGATGACGATGATGAGGGCTTAGGACTAAATGATAGTGGCGATGAAGATGACGATGAAGCCAACGGAGAAGATGATGACGAAGATGATATGGCCGACTTATTTTAGTCTCTTTAGATAAACCTTTACTTATTACTGATATATTACATACATGTATGTATTCGTTACCGTTATTATTTAATGCCTAGTTAATGTAAACACTGTTTCCAGTGAGACAAATATGCTAAAAGAAAATATATTAATCATTAAAAAAATTAAAATGAAAAAGAAAAAGAAATGAAAATGCTTAGGAAAAGTTATTTTTTCGGAGTTGTCATTTGAAGCATTCTAATTGTAATCACAGCCAGACAATATCTTTCAAAGGTCAATTCACCCTCATTGAATAGATTGACTATGGTTTTATCAGAACATTGGATATTACTAACTCTTAGAGCTTTCATAAATTCCTCGAGCTCTAATTTATAGGACCGATCTTTATCATGATACGCAAAGGATTCATAGCAGCCTTTGATAAAGGAACACAATTTGACAAATTCCCTGAAGTTTAATTCCTTAGATGAATGTGAAAAAGTACGAATCAATCTATCTGATGCCTCGTAGCTGAAAGGATGGGACATGAAAGGATCAATTAGAATACCAGACAAGTCACGATAATCTATGGAATCCTTGTCAAATGTGCTAAATAATTTCATTATATTCCTGTTATGGACATCAATTGCATTGGCATCAATCTTGGAAAGGATTATAACCAAGTTTCTGCCATTTGAAGGGTGCCCCCCAGAGTTGCTAGATGACCTCTGTCCATCAAAATCTATTTTTGGGACTCTTAGAGCTTGTCTATTTTGACTATTAGAATTTAGAGAACTGAAGGGACTATTGTAGATTGTATTATTATTATTATTATTATTATTACTATTATTATTTGAGCTATCCATGGTGGGTGGAAGTGCCTGTCTCACAGATGAACTTGTTGAATCACGAGAAGAACTTCTTGTCTGCGACCTTGGATTATTGGAATTGTATTTCAAGTACTGATCAGAATTGTTTGAATAATCATAGGTGTATCTTTCCCTCCCATTCTGGGGTTGTAACTGAAGGTTGGTGGAATTATATGAATGTGGAGAAGTAGAAGGAGGAGACACTATCGGTTTTGATCTAGAAGTGAGTTGCTGCTGAACAACATTCACTGGAATAGAGGTTGGTGTTTGATTGTACCCAACATTAGCATTCTGATAAGGATTAGACTGATTTGGCAGAATTGTATTAGAAGATAAATCAGATTCCGGCCTCACGACATAGTAATTGTTGATGACAGTTGGCTGTTGCGGTTGTTGTGGTAGTGGTGGTTGTTGTTGATATGGTGGCTGTGGAGGGAATGGACGTGGAGGGAATGGTTTTGGAGGTAAGGCAGGAGTCATTCTATTTCCAAGATTCATACTAGGATTGACCATACCATTCGAATTAGAAGGTGCATTGGGGTTATTTGTGTATCCCGTTGCAGGCTGAGGCATAAGTTCATTTGGATTCGGGGACTTGATTAGGGAAAAAGATTATTAGTTAGTTAGTAAATTTGGCTCTAATTAGAGTGTAAAGAATTCAAATTATTTGGAGTAGATGGGATCCATAGATACTTACTGGTAGGTAATCACTTCCAGATAAATTAATATCAAAGACCTTTCCTTTATCCTTTCGAAATATACCCATATTGGCAGGGTAGATGCAATAATAAAAGACTTGGGCGGTGATGATCGATTCCGAGCAACCCTTTAGAATTCTCTATAAAACAGTGAAACTAAAAAGAAATAAAGAAAGGTAATTTATTGAGTTCGATGAAAGCAAGTTATTGCTATTAAAGAATAAGACCGTATTTGCCCTGATTTCTAGTATAATCTTACTATGTTTTTATTGAAACCAAAAGGAATCTATCTTTAGGAATAAATTAATAGATTTGAGTTTTGCGCTAAAATTAACTTGTGTGTGGCCATGTGATTTGTGGGAGATCAATTATACATATATATATAATTAGAAGTAACTAAATTAACGTTGTTACTAAAAAAACTTATATAATGAGCAACTGAACTAGTATTACTTCAGAGACCATCATTTCTTACGAGGTTTAGGGGCTAAGTATAAAACAGATTTATGTATTTGTGTTTTGTGGGGGATGAAGAAAAAAGAGGAAAAAGAGAGAAAGAAAAAGATTAACAGAAAAAAAAATATATACCAATAAATTAAAGAAATCAACAACAATTCTTTTATTTAATTAACAATTGTGTTTTTAAAAATTACCAAAATTTAATAGACATATCTTTTGAATATTAAGGATTAAACTAAATTGATCTAATCTCTGTTTCTTCTTCTGTAGTCGTCACCGTTGTTTCTTCTTGGACCGTTGTTTCTTCTTGGTCTTTCTGGAGCAGCTTCAACCAATAAAGTCTTTGGAACAATACCTTCTGGAATGTTTAAGTATTCTCTCAAGTATTCTAAACCTTCATCAGTCAAGGTGTAGTAGTAGTATTGCCATGAAAATTGAGTCTTAACGTAACCCTTAGAAGTTAAGGATTGCATAGCCTTGATGACGTATAAGTTCTTGGTTTCAATTTCATCGTGTTGGATTTCGAAATCCTTCTTAGCAACCAAAACACCTTCTATTTAAATAGTAATAATAATAATATTAATATATTTGTTAGTATGATAATGTTCCATAATTGAGTTCGGAAAAAAAACGATCAGACAGTTGATTTAACTTTAGGGATGGATGGATAGATAGATAGATAGTGAATGATAAATAACAATAATGGATCTTTATTATATGGGTGTCTTCATTGTTATTGTCTTTTTATTCAAATGTAATATATGAGAAGTGGAGATTGAATATGGTGTGGTGTGTCTTTTACGTGGTTGTGTTGTATTTATAGTGCACGCATTATGAAAGTGAATCCATTTCATTCTCAACGGAAATCTTGTCTTCTACTTTATTCCTCTTGATATCGGTATATATAATATCAGATTAATGCATTTATAATGATCATGGTTGTGATGGATATGGTATATATTTTCTTGATACAGTTCTAACATTGTCCTGTTGTGTAGTCCTTTTTTTTTTCATAAGTACTTGAATTTTCACTACTTCAATAAATCTGTAATCTGTAGAACTTTGGTTGGTATTACTTTCATGATATGATGGCATTTATAAACTCTATTGAAAAAGTACGTTGTAGCTGTTATTTTTTTTGCCATCTAATCCATTTATCATTCATCTATCCACCTTTTTCTTCAACTTCTCTGGAAGGTCATATGTGCCCAATGATGTACATACCTTGGAATAAGTATTGGTGGATCTTCTTTCTTTCGTCCTTTGGAATTAGCATGTTGATGAATTATACTATGCAGTTATTATATGACTGAAGGTTATAGTAATATATTTTCAAATAAAATGTAAATGGGTTCTTTAATTTGATAATTGAATAACTATAATTTTCAACTACGACGGTAACCAAAACTCTGCCAGTGAGACCAGGAGAGAGTAGAGTGTTAGCTGAGAGCAGAGAGACACAGACACAGAGAGAGAGACAGAGTAACACCCTCCGTCCTACGCAGAGAGTGAGAGAGAGAGAGATCTCTCTCACTCTCTCTCCCCTACAATAGTTAGTTAGTTAGGCACTTCTCATGCGGCGGTCCTTTTTTTTTTCTTGAAAAAAAAAAGATTTTTCACAGTCATTTCCATCTATGGCTTCTTTTTCTTTATGTTGAGGGTTTTATAACCCTTCATAGTAGCACGTGATACAAATTCTTGAGTGAGCTAGCGAGGAGAAGAAGAAAAATATTAATAGATATGTTTGTCAGTAACACATGGACATGGCTAAAGGAGATAATATATTGAATATCATGGTTTCTAGGATCAGTTTAAATTGATTTTTAAAGGAGTTTTACCTATATATTATATATATATAAATACATATTTGAGTTATATAATCTGATACTTGATTAATTAGTAATTAGTCATTACCGAGCAATCTTATCTAGTAAGCAAGTACACATATATAGATAAATCCAAGTAAGAGACGATAGACGATAATCGTCTTTCTTTTTTCTTTTTTTTCTAATCCGGGAAACTTTATTTTGCAGGTCGGCATAATGCATGCATACACATATTACCAATACCATACCATATGCACGCAAATTAATTAATTATAATTAGTATCTATCCACTTAAAAACAGATCACTGTTATATATTTGCCCTGTGTTTATTTAATTTACCATTACTTTACAGTAATTCAAATAAATTATAAATTCACAATTACTACCATGGCAGTTAGACTATCAGGAAGTGATGTTTTAGCCTCCTCCGATGTTTCAAATAGTATACCATTGGGTGATCCAACAGATGTTGACTTAGAATCTCAAACCCCTCCTGTGAAAACCAATACAAGTGAACTAGGCACTAAGATACGAACATGGATATCTCAGTTTGAAGATTACACGAGTAGATTTAGAGTATTCAATGTCCCTGTTATCAACTATGTCATTTTGATAATATTCACTAATTTGCTGTTAAGATTGTCCTTTAGATATCACAAGTTATACACCAAATCTTCCCTTTTCGCTACAATTCTAACAAATGTTGTCCTATATGCAATATCTGATGCACTGGCTCAAAGTATACCTCCTTTTATGGAACAACGTGAAAGAATAGCTAATAGAAGTGCCAACCAAGGTCAAAGCAGAAATAGAAATTCCAGCGTCTCTAGTACAAGCTCTGCTAGCTCTGCCCACGAAATCTCAACATATATCAGATCTGTGGAAGGAAACGATATTTTTGCCGATTATGGTGATTCCCATGGAAATGAAACCCCAAATGGAACTGGAACTAATAATCCAATTAATGATTCGAATGAAAACCTTGAAAGAACAGTTTACAAACACAAATTCCACTTTCGGAGATTTGTCGGGTTTATGTTTTGGGGATTTCTTATGGCATTTGTTCAAATTGCATGGTACTCCTTTTTGAATTCAATGTATAATGATATGCCAACTTTTATCACTGTATTAGAGAGAGTTTTAACCGATCAACTCTGTTTTTCTCCTATATCATTAATATGCTTTTACAGTTATGGTACAATGGTTATTGACCAAGGTACATGGGATGATGTTAGAGATAAATTATACAGATTATACATTTCGACGCTTGCATATAACTTCTGTCTATGGTTTCCAGTTCAATTCATCAACTTTCTAATTATGCCTAAAAAGTTCCAGGTGCCATTCAGTTCCACCATTGGTGTTTTGTGGAACTGTTTCTTATCTATGAGAAATGCTTCGGGGTAATCAGCCCAAAGCCGCACAAATTTCCCGCGCACGAAAGATCATCAAAAAAAAGAGAGGAAAATATGGAAGGGGAAAAGAGGGTAGAAAACAAAAGGGGAAAAAAGATGCCTTCTTTTTAAAAAAAGCTGATCACTCCTTTTAACAATTAAACCTACCCTTTTCATCTATTCATCTATTCATCTATTCAATTAAAGAATTGAACGTTATACATAAAATACATAGATTTAAGTTCAGTTCTTGAAAATGTCCATTCAATTATTAACTCCTCATGAGGACTTTGATCGTCAAAGTCAATTTATCGAACCTCAAATCAAATCTGCAGAAATAATTGAAAATGAAGAGAGCAATATAGATTCAGCTACTACTACGACACTAAGAGACCTTACTGATGATGTTAGTTATCATTATAACTTTGGATCTGCAGTTAATGAGTTGTTTCCTGACGCTATTGGTCTAGGCTGTCTACCAGTTCAAAAGCGGTTAAATGCCACTAAAAAGGGTATTGACTTGACAATGATGCTTGTTGGAGAATCTGGTGTTGGCAAAACTTCATTTATCAACACGTTGTTTGACACCGATGCTATGGAACCAAGTCACAAATACAGATTAAATCTCGATAAAACCACGGATATTGTGCCTCACAAAATGGAATTTCGTGAAGAAGGAGTTGAATTAAGATTGAATGTGCTTGATACCCCTGGATTTGGTGATTATATAGATAACAAATATTGTTGGTATCCTATTGTTAGATACATTGATGAACAATTTCGAAGGGTCGTATACCAAGAAAGTCAACCTGATCGTTCTAGAATGACTCATGGAGAGGTTCACGCTTGTTTGTATTTTATTGTTCCAAAGGCAACAGGTTTAAATCAAATTGATTTAGAAGCGATGAAAAATATATCAACTAGAATCAATTTGATCCCAGTTATTTCAAAAGCTGATGCATTTACCCACGATGAAGTCAATGCATTCAAGGAAAGAATAAGAAAAACATTACTTGAACATTCTATTTCGATTTGTGATTTGATGAGCCAGTCAACCCAATCGGACTTGATTAGTCAAATGCCGTTTTCTATTATCAACTCCAATGGTTTATATTCAAGAGAAAGTGACGGTGAAATGGTTCGTGGAAGAATGTACAAGTGGGGTTTAGCTGAAGTTGAAAATAATGATCATTGTGACTTTACAAAATTAAGAGAATTCTTGATGGGTACCAATCTAAGTGACTTGATCACTTCCACTGAGAACTACTATGAAAATTATCGCCGTGACTTTATGAATTACAGATTAGAAAAATCTCTGCAATTAGGACATGACAATAAAGATATTTCAAGTTGCAATGATTCACACCATCAGTCATTAAATTCTAATGAAGCACCCAGCAGCAAAGCTAGTTCACATGGTAAAGAGGTCGATAATAAGAATTCTGTGGATCTTTTGAAAATATTGAATGCTTTAACATTAAAAGAAACTGAGCAGGAATTAGTTGAAATGAATCCAGCATATCTAGATCTGGAAAAGGGTATGAAAAGAAGATTCACTGATATTGTTAAGGGACAAAATGAAATGTTTAAAGATTGGAAACTCTCATTACGTGAGACACAAAAAAAGTGTAATGAAGATATCGAACAGATTCATAAAAAGCTTGTTGTTTTACAGAATGAAGTCAAGTCTATATCTACTGTTGCTGTTTAAACTATGTTTCTATTTTTTTTTCTTTACATTTATCTTTAATCTTTGTTCCCGCTACCCGCTATTAAGTAGTTTATATATCTTTCTTTGCATCTCTTCATTGTAATTGCTCCTAAAGAAGGGAAATTTCTTTTTACTAATAACCTCTGAATATCATATATGTGGATGTAAATGAATTTTATTTGTATATAAAGGGCCCTAATTTAAAAGATTCTCATAATTTAAAAAGAAAAAGAAGAGAAAAAGAAAAAGAAGAAAGAACAATGAAAAGTGATCAACTAATACACACAAGTAACTTTTTACTCAAGTTGAGTGCAACAGATCTATTATCAATGGTTATTACCCTGTAACCTGAATACGAATCTCATTTTCAACTAGAGTTTTGGAAGAGGAAGAACCATTTGTTGGCTCATTATTTGTAACCAATCTCTCTTGAAATATAGAGTAACCCTGACTTGTAACGTCTATAATAGTATCCAAGCTTGCAATCAGAGGAACAAATGTTCCATCACCTCTTTTGCTTTTATTAGAACTATAAGTAGCATTCAACTGACTCCAAGTGGTAGAAGGAATAGCACTAACTCTCGAAATACCTTCATTAACTGATTGAATACTATGTTCCAAACTAGTTGAGATAATTCCTCTAGTGCGGGACAACTCATTTGTATATTCCAGATGTTCTGGCTCCTTAACAATCAGAGCTTCCAAAGATGTATTCAATGGCTTTAAGACTGGGTCAAAACTAGGTCTCAATATAGACCCACCCTGGGAATGATTTAGCGGAGAGTATCTATTTCTAATATTTCTGGCATTTTTTCTTGATGGCTCGATAAAACGATCATCAAAGGCTCTTGTGTATAAGTCAAATGATTGGCTCAGTCTGGAGTACATTGAATTGAAAGGACCAGTCAAGACGTCTCTTATGTCCCTCATTCTCAAAGTTTTGGTCTGGGGAATATAGATATCTAGTTTGTCTAAATAACCATCGCAATAATTGTCAACGATAATTGTATAATCTCTAAACATTGGGGAATAAGCTAATTGGAACAGTCTTCCCCTAACAATGTGAGGAGTAGGAACGTAGCCTCCAATTCTAATTCAGGAATCAACAATCGGGTATTCTTTAATATGTGAATATGTTTTAGTGACTGTTGGAACTTCAAACTCATTAGGATTTTCATTATTTAAATCGGTCTCCTTTAAGGTTTCAGGTTTTGGTTCTAATCCATTGGTATCATTTGTTAAAAGAGTTTCATGGTGTGTTTTTTCTTCGTAAGAAGCCTGCTCGTTGTGTTGGCTAGATGCTTCTGTACTTTTAGGATCTATCATGACTTTTAATTTATATTTGTGTATACTTGCAAGATACCTATATTATATAAACAATCAAAAAGAAATAAAGTATCTATTCAATTGGAATTTTAAGGAGGAGGAGCTGATATGTTTAAAATACCCTACCCTGCAAACAAGAGCTTTTCTAAATGCTAGGATGGGGAGCATCGCATATACAACAAATATTTTTGTCGCATCTATATCTGGGCTGTGCACATATAATTCCCCGATATGGAAACTTCTTAATTAGGAAATATGTAAACAAGGGATTAAAGATGATATTTATTTCTCATGTATATAATATATATCATATCATAAAGGATTAAGGAATTAGGATAGGCTCAGACGACAAATTTGTGGTATTTCATCTATACACCATATACTTATATCGTATAACTATTACTATAAGTTTCATATTGATTGGCTATTAGACACTAGACACTAAGACAACAAAACCATTAGCTAGCTATACAAGATACAAAGGATTCAGTTATTCTCCATTTGCTTAAATTATTAGTATAATCAGGTCACATTACATGTATTTGAAGTTATGTCAAGAAAAGTAACAAGCAAAAAGTCCTCTTTCAGTTTCGAGCAAAAAGACTTATTCAAAAAGGAAAAGAACGGCAAAGGGTTCAGTTTACTAGATGATTTTGAAGCTGGAAATACAACTCTGGACGATCTTTTCCAACCACTCCATGCTCAAGAACATGATAACAAAACACAATTCTCTGAAGAAATAAAACCTGAAGACAAAGTCAGTATACTAGGTGATGATTTATTAACTCAGCCAGTGGGTGATGCATTTGACTTTGAAAGATACATTAATTTTGGATTGAATCAGATAAGATGCACAAATGACTTGGATTTCAGCAAGGGTACAAAGACAACCGTGGAAGAGTTTGAAAACAGTCAGGACAACATACACAATCATAAGGGTAAACTTATTGATGGTATGTTGGGAAACTTGTCCATTGAAGAATTGGATATCCAGGTCCGTTCTAATCAGTATGATCCATTCTCTGATAATCATCAAATAGATATAGAGATTGAGCCGGAACTGAAACAATTCCTTTCAAGTTCACCTGAAGAAAGTAATATAATGCTAGATGAAATTTTCGACCAACCAGATCAATTTAATAATTTGGAATTTGATAACATAGATGAGGATTCATCTGAGGAAAATCAACCTGAACTTACACACAAAACTGACATAAATCTGAATAAGTATTCATTTGAAAATGCTGATACCTCTTTCAAACCAAAAATCTTCATTGATCAAAGGTACTATAGACATTCCAATACTGGATATGACATATCAACACAATCAAAATATAATGAACAACCCAATACTGCTTCAGATCCAACGTCACCAAGAAGAACATGCTCACCATCTACAACTAAGGACAAAATACCGTCAAAATCAAATATCAGAATTCGTAAAAATTTACTTAATCTGATTGTGGAGTCTTCAGATGGATGTCTGGATGATGCAACTAGATATGCAACCGAGATCAATTCCCAGAATTGTGAAGGTATTCCAATTCCAGAAAAAACTACAGAGTTAGTTACTATACCTACAGCTGGACCTTCGATGGGAGGAGTTAAAAAAGCTGCCATTGTCAGAGCTATGCTTGCAAGAACTGCAATCTCCAAGAAAAACTCCTTGAGGACAATGACTCGTGGTGTCATTGGCAGTAATGGTTCACAATTTCAAAATCAAAATATCGTCAAAAGAGTTGGCTTTTATACAGAATCCGAACAACGGGAATTTTTGAAAAGAGAAAAGAAAAATAATCATTTTGATGAGATTGATGATAAAGAAAATAAAAGACTCAAGAATGATAAAAAAGATTCAGTTAAAATTAGAACGTCGCCTACCATGATTAATCAGCATAGACATATTCAATTTGGAGGTGGATTAATCAACTCCAGTAAAAGGGTTTCTTGGGCGACAAACTTAGAGTGGTGATGAACAACATTGGGCAAATTCAAATTTGATACGGTTAGATATATTTATATTTAGTCTTTGTACATTATAATGTATCATTTAATTATAATTCTAATGACAAATAATAAGAAAAGATGAAAAAAATTAGAAAAAAGATAAATAAATAGAGTAATGTAGTATATATAAAAGAAAACGTTTATTGTGCAGCGTTATTATCTGCTTCTTCATCAGCAACTTTCTCATCGGCACCAGTACCTGACGAGGCCGCCTCTTTTTGTTGTTCCTTAAGTGCTATTCTTCTCAATGACTTATCGTGTATTGGAATGTATTTAAATGTTGGAGCATATGAGGGTCTTTCAAGGTTATGTATGTCAAAGAATTTTGGAACACAACTAAACTCATTCCAGGCAGAGTCCTCCTTATTTGTACAAGTACATTTGTTCTCCAGTAACATTTCAGCACTTCCGTCACATTGTAAGTTTGGAGCATGGAAATAACCAGTGTTTGAAAAATATTTAATCTTTGTATATGGCAAGAGAATTGAAACAGCGATACTGTGAACAGGAGCATCCCCCCATCTTTCATAGTAAAACCCACCCTTTTGGTCCAAAAATTGGAAAAAGTGTTGATAATTGTCCGATCTATAAAAATCCATGTCAACAACTTCAAAGTTTGACCAGAAATGGCACATATTGAATGATTTCCCATCATCATCAGTTAGATAATAGAAATTATTATTCTCAGCTATTCTATCTGAGAATGTCTCCATATACTCTAAAGTTGATGACCATAAAGTTCTCACTGTGGTATGTAGTTCCAAGGGACTCAAAGTGAAACCATAAGTTTTGTCTTCATCTTTAAGAACCTTAAATGGATCGTATTGAATGTCGCATCTATATTCGATATCTGGTTCCACTCTCCAGACATATTTATAATTTTGCATCTCACTGAGATTGAAGAAAAAACCAGAGAAAAATCTGCACATGTGTCTATAACTTTCAGAATCACCATATTTGATGTTTTTCTTCTTCATCATTTCTCTGACTTCATCCGCTTTCTCCTTATCTATAAAAGCTGGGATAGACCATTGTTCAAGAGGTATGGTTAGAAATTTAACTGTTCCGGAGCACATATTGGTAACATGTTTTTTAAAAGCCTCTGAGAATGGCTCATTGTTGGCAAACACCCAGTCATAGTGGTATTTAGAGTTGAATCTGTCTTCAAAGTTTCTAATAGCCTTTAACATTCCATAGAGATCAGAGTTCCTGGCGAGAGAGAAAATGGTTGCATTCTCCTTTGGCAGTTGCTCAACCAGATCATTGTACACTTTATTATGTATAATCACGTCGGGTTTGGTTTCTATAGTTTCAGTGAAATGGTCTTTATTAGGAGTTGTTCCAGCACCGACAATAGTACTATCCTCTGTAATGGTTTTATCATGGGTTTTCTTAAGATCAACTTTGTGTTGTTCTTGTGGTGGTTGTGGTGTTCGTTGTTGTTGTTGTTGTTGTTTTTGATCTGGGGTTTTAAGGAAACTGGTTGTTAGAGACACGAAGAGAAACACAATAATTAAGATGATGAACAAATTTCTCTTTCCTCGTATATGCAACTTCAACATTATATTTGATTATATGAATATATGAATAATTTATCTATCCTTTAGAGACTATATGATATGGTAAAAGATGGGATAAGATAAATGTGTATGTATGATTATTTTTAAGATTATTTATAGTTAGAATAATTTTGAGCAAGAAATTCGTGTCTTTTTATGCTGGCCGAAAAGAAAAAAAGAAAAATGCCAAGGCCAAGCATTTTAAAGTTTTGCACCGCAGACCCACCCACAGGCATCCGCCGCATGTCGATACATTGACTGCTGCTTGTGACTGGTCAGACTTCCAGTAAATATGATGTGTGATGGATTTGTTTCCTTGGTGAATGGTCAAAATAACTAAAGGTATTAAATAATTACGTATACATTGATTTACAAAAAAAAAAACACATTCCCATCCCTTTCCGAATTATAATAATAGAAGCAGCAGAGAAGACACATCATCCAACCTGATTTGGAGTATTTCCTACTAACATTGATCATCAATCCACTATCATTATTCAATTGGGAACTGACAGATATTTTGATGAATTTATTTATATATATATATATATCAGCAACTTTACATTTAAGAAAATACTAATAATCCCAAACTTATATATTGATAAATACCCCCTGAAATTTTTCTTTTTGATATGGCGAGTTGAGTGAGGGTTAATCATAAGTAGTACTGACGTAATAGTGGGAGTTTCGTATTGATCTGATTTATTTTTAATTCTCTTTTTTTTTGCCATAACAACTACATTAACATAATATATGAAACTTGAATGAGTGTATTGGAAAATTGTTGATTCAGATTCTCCTCCTGGGGAACGGGATGGGACTGCCTTGCAAATCCATTGAAATGATATTTTCCTCTTGATTATGTTGATTTATTAATTGACTGGATGGATTACTCTAAATCCTCCCCCCCCCCCCCCCCCCCCCAGTGGAAGACGTAGCAACATGACCCCCACAAAAAAAGGGGGGACGAATAGAGGAAATTATATGATTGTAAATAGCAAAAAGATTACTGTTGGTTCAGTGTCTCGTGGGTGTCCTAGCTACCATTACCATCGCTATAGCGTTAATTTAAGGTTTTGATTAATTTGACAGGAGAGAAGAAAAAGGCTTTTTCAAATGGCTATAGTAGATATTATGTGCATTACATATATATTTATTTGTTTTTATTAATATACTTTTAAGAAAAGAAAACAAGTGACATAAGCATCAACAAGCAAATGTAGTAGTAATAAAGGTAAACGTAAAGAGGGAAATGGATGTTAAAGAAAGAAAGATTGAAATAAGAGTAAAAAAAAGGGAGGAGGGGGGGGAGGGGGGATTAATTAATAAGACACACACACATACACATATAACTAATGTAAAATTATTTAAATTAATAAAAAATAGATTGTAAATTAATAGAAAACAGTAAACGATAAATTGTAAACAGAGGGAATATAGATTTAGAGAAAGAGGCGAACAAAAAAAATAGGTTAAAATGGATAAAAATTAAATAGAGCATTTACACTTCCAAAATAAGTGAATGAGCAAGAATGTAATAGTATTTTACATGGTAATGGTATTGTATTCTGGGATGAAGCTTCTGTACAGATGGGAGATATTAGACTATATTGTTGTTTCTTCTTTTTTTTCCTTTTTTTTTCTTCTTGTCTGTCAAATTGTTTGATTATTTATTTAAATTTCTTTTTTTTTGTTTATGTTGTTTATTCCTTATTTGGTTCTTATTTGACACAATCGGATTGTGTACAGCCAGTAGCAGCATCAATGATACAGTGGATATCGTTGCCTTCAACTGATCTATTGGTAGTACCATAAGTACCCTTACGACCCCCATCGGTAGCACCATTAGAATTTAATAAATTTGAAGTTTCATCGGTTGTTGAAGAAGGGTTACCATTGCCATTGGTTAAATTGTCTCTACTTCCATTTCCAGTGCTCATGGTGTGCAATTGTTGTTGTGAGTATCTCTTTGGTAGAGCTTTCCTTTGGGCATAGTAGTTTGAGAATTCCGGTTGAATGGTAGCACTGTGGATACCGTATTCATGCAAACAACCCTTGATTGTGGATGCAATGTTTAGGAATTGTTCAGGGGATATACTTAGATCAACGTGTAGGGAAGCGACAAGGATTCTCTCTGTCAAGTTCCAAATGTGGAAATCATGAATGGACAAGACACCAGGAATTCTCAAAATGTCATCTTTAACTTCATCAAAATCGATAGACTTTGGAGTACCTTGCAACAGAATTCTTGAAGAGGATTTACATAGAGGTAATGCAGATGAGAAAATGATGAATGTAATCACCAAGGACACGAAGGGATCCGTGTAGAATCTCCAAGAGTAATCAGTTTTCCAAATGAAAATGGCAGTTGCCATGACACCAATGTTACCTAGTGCATCACCCACAACGTGTAAAAACACACCTTGCATATTCAAGGATTTAACGTGAGCATTGGCAGCCTTCTTTAGAACGTGGTTGTGTGTACTGTGGATTAATGCATAGTCAGGGTTGGAAAGGTAGTATTGGTCAGCAGAGCTGATCTTTTGAATCACATTGCCTGGTAAAACGTCATCCAAGTCAGAGTCTTCCAATGGATCGAGTTCAGGGGTTGATGATAAACCAGTGATAGCATCGATACCGGAATTTTCTTGGGAGGCATGGGCATGAGCATGAGAATGTTCATGCTCGTGTTCGTGGGAGGCATGGGAATGACCATGAGCTGGTTGTTCAATACCAATAGTGGCTTCTTCATCATCAGTGTACAGATCTGCATGAGAGTGGCCATCATCGCCACTACCACCACCATGGGAATGGCCATGATCGTGGAATAACACCAAACCGACAATGTTAGAGATCAAACCACAAGTACCAACTAATAGAATCAATTTAGCGTTGGTGATTTCTTGAGGAACGATGAATCTTTGGACAGCTTCGATGAAAATGGAGAAGCACAAGGCTAATAGGAAAACGGCATTGATCAAAGCACCCAAGATCTCAGCTCTTTGCCAACCATAGGTGTATCTTGAGTCGGCCTCTCTGTTCTTAGCAACATTGACTGCCCATAGGGCCACCAATAGAGAGATGACATCATTTAACATATGGAAGGAATCGGCAATTAACGCTAGGGAATTGACTGCGTAACCAATGATGATTTCTAGAAAGAAAAACACAGAGTCTAATAACAATAATGAGATGATCTTGATTTCTTTTTTCGATGATTTCAACATTGTGTTATGTATTTTATATATGGATATGTATATTAGTCCTTACAGTTAAGACTTTGATAAATGAGATATTGAAAGGAAATGGGGAGGGATGGAACACAATTGATTGAATGGTGGTTGTTGTTGTGTTTATTTATTTTTCGTCTGTTAATTTATTTATTCTTTTTATTCAAAAGGGAAGAAAACGAGAAAAAAACTATGGCTGATGGAGAAGATTGTTTGAATTAATAGACAATTTTCTGTTATTGAAATCTACCTGCTGTTGTTGTTATTGTTATTCTTCTTCTTCTTCTTCTTGGTCTTCGTCTTATAATTATTACTATTCTTGTTACCCAAGATAATGCAGTAGTAGTAGTAGTAGTAGTAGTAGTAGTAGTATTATTAACGTAATATGAAAAGGGAAAAAAAAACACAAACACGGGGGGAGAGAAGAGAGGAAGAATGGGCGCAATTTTTAATTTTTTTTTAATTTTTTTTTTTGATGAATTTTCGCAGCGAACATAACGGCTTATATACTACTAAAGATCTTTTAGAACTATTTTACTATTTTACTATATAATAATTTAATAATAATTATATTTTATTATTATTATTATTTATTTATTTATTTATTTTCTTCTTGTGAAGTTATATTGAACTATAATAAAAAGCCTTTTCTAAATAAGAAGAAGGACACAGACAGGCAGAAGGGGGAAGTATGCTACAGCCATATTGCGGATAATAATCCAAACATACATTCATTCATACATTTTATAAACAACAGAAAAGATACATATAGACAAGCAAATTAACGACTAAACGAGGAAAAGGAACGAACAATCATTTAAATCAATAAATGGTTACAATGCTACTAATATTACTAAAATATTCAATACTGAATAGTGTAAAATATAATAAGTGTTGGGGGATGGGGGTAGGGCATTCAATATCCATATCGTCTTTCACCTAACTTTCATTCTTGATTCTTGTTCCCGATAAATGTATTGTAATCGTGCATTGTCATGGTAATGCTTTTTTTATTATACATTCTGGGGGTGTATAGTTGTTTATGGCATTGCATTGTACTGTATTGTGTTTTGAGAATTAAAACCAAAAACCAAAGAGAAACTTCATGAAATCCCTTAACTATTAGAGAAATAAAGTAACTCAATTATATAATAGAACTTATAGAAGGGTGAAGGTGTTGGTGAAGGTGAAGGAAAAGAAAAATGCTTAAATGAATGTACAATAGAAGGACTCCACTATACGATCTACATAAGAGATGCTCTCTCAAGGTGGAGGATATATGTATCATTTGCTATGTTTTCCCCAACTATTCATCACCAAGATGGTGCTATATTATGTTATATTAAAAAGCGGCATTTTAAACGGTCATTCTCTTTGCTATATATATATATATATACGATGTTAAACGACAAAATATGTTTATGTCTCTCCTTTCTATCTTTCTATGGGATCTTACTAACTCTAATTAGCTCTTTAATATAAGCTCTCTCTTCTATCTAGATAGATATCTCGCTCTTTCTCTCTCTCTATATATATATATATATATCGTTTGACCTTTCTGGTTATTGCATCATTTTCATATGGAACTCCTCCTAATCTTCCATACAAAGGCATTATAAATGATTGTATATATAAATTCCATCTCTTTTTCCATTTCCCGTCGTATAGAACTATATTAGAATGTAAAAACAAAAAACCTTCTCCTTCCCCCCCCCCCCCCCTCTGACCGTGTATATATATATATGATGGGTTCATACACTAAATAGTGCATAATTAATACACATGGATACACATATTCTCATCCCTCTCTCTTCCCCCCCCCCTGAAAAGAACGCTGAACCACCACCACCACCGCCACCAGAGAAAACACACTTTTCCCTTGAACAATGCAGGCCCATCTTCCGGCAGAAGCGCAATTTTTTTTCTCTCTCCCTGGACGTTGAACGCGTTCTCTCTCACCCCTCGGCTTAAATGAACAGAAGCACGAAGAGCAAGAAAAAAAAAATTGTGTTGCGCCCGGCACGTTTGGTGGGAGCTAGGCTGTCCTCCCCTTTCAAGGTCTCTTTTTGATTGGCCCAATTTTATTATTATTTAAAACCCCCAAAAAAAGAAGCGAACACAAACACATCACAACATATCACACACAATAAACAACAATATATTAATATTATAATAATAATAATTATTAATATCCAGAATTGCTAATAAGGGTTTTCTTAAGAGGTGCTTGCTTATTAAGGGAGAAAAAAAATTACACAACAAAGCAAGGTAAAAAAAAAGTAAGATAGGTATAATACAGCTGTGTTGAAGATGGCTTGATTCTATGGTGCTTCTTCTATTGATTATCATCGGTGTACAATATATTGGTATAATCATCTCTGTAGAGAATAGAGAAATTACTGGCTAAAATCGAAGAATCCCTGAAATTCCCCTGTTCTGTGGTGGTGGTGGTGGTAAAAAAAAACACGATGCTTTTTGCCTTCCCAAGCTACCATAATAATTAAGTAAACACCTACCTCCTCAAAGGAATTTATCAAATACTTATACTCTTCTACAAGTATCCACTAACAATCCACGATCATGGAGAATATATCCTTTCTGTGGATTGCTTCATTGCCTTACATCATCCCTCCAGCACTGTTGTGTCTTGTTTTTGTTGCTACCATTCCATTCCATTCCGAAGCTTTAAACAATTTTATTGTGTGTTTCCATGTACCCCGTTCCTCATAAACTTGTTCATCTGGTGAGATTAACTTTAACAGACCTAATATTCTGAATAGCTTGGTGGTACTTAGTTGATATATGGCTCAATGTTTCCCTATCCTATTCCTATCCTCTCCAACAAACCCGAATCTGAAAACGAAAGTGAATGAAAAATAACAATCAAAGGGAGTCAAAGGAACCAAAAATGAAAGACTGAAAGACAAAAAAACCGATCTCTGTTCTACAGAAGAAGTGGTAAATCTGCTTCCAGGTATCACTGTTCACTTGTTTAACTATCGATGAACTTTTTGTTTGATGTGTGACTGGAGTGTCATATCTGTTCATGGTTATGGAATAAGATTAGACACGAAAAACAACTTGCTGAAAGGGCAAACCAGTTAGTACTTACTGTTATTATCTCGACAGATCCATGTTGTAACTTGGTTATTGTATGCTCGTGATGAATGTGATACCTTTATTATAATCATCCATCTCTTATCATATTCAATAAACAGGCCTATAATTATATCATACATACGTACATACATACATACATACACATGCATACTTACAATGAGACACTCACATAAGCATATCAAGCATTATATTACTGAGTTCTGTTGAAGTGTATGCTTGCTTCCCTATTGCTTTATTCAATTTCTGGTCATTCATTTTCAACCATTCAAAAATGGAGTTTATATGTTAGAATTAAAACCAAATTAGTTCATAGTGGATAACAACAACAGCAACTTCTAATGTATCTATCTATCTTTCAGCTCCCCCGCTCCTTCATTTTTTTTCATACTATTCTTAGATTTTCCTGAATCATTCAAAAATAGGTGGTTGTTATCCCAATAGTCAGCCTTAAAATTGCAAATTGCAAATTGCATTCTTCAAACTGCTCATCACCAAAATTGTCCCCTCCTAACACATCAGCATTAATCAAGTGAACGGATAGATATATTTGTGGTCATTTTACTATATAAGGGGAATATGACAATGCTGATATTGTCATATTTAATAGACGAGCAAAATGCACGAGTACATCCAGACTTACATCTAGCATCTAGCACAAAATTCGTGCATCTAGACAAGATTTCTTTCTTCTTTAATTTTTCATCATGTTGATATTCCCTGAGGTTACGTATATACATATATATATATAACTAAGTTGCTACATAATACAATAATCAGGTGAAAAGCGTAACGCTTCAAGTACGGTTTTCCTCAAAAACGGTATTACACACCACATTTTAATATTTATCAGATATTGTTTTCTAGCTTAATAAACCAATTCTTTTCTACTTAATTAGATATTGCCCTATCATTATTACTATTATTACTATCATCATAACAATAGAAATACACTTTTTAATGAATCTTTCACAAGTGTTTTAGTACATTAGCTTCCGTCCCAAAAATGTAAATTGGGCTGTGCTCTCCCTCTCCGTCAATGGCTATCACGAGTAACATTTCTCTAAATAAACGTATTCTAATAATACACTAATAATACATACAGAAATATTAAATAAATAAAATATGAGATATATATACTATATAAGGAACAGGAAATTTAACTAAGGAGAAAGTACATTTTCATTGTGTGTGCAGCTGTATATCTCTTTATCATTTACAAATAGTCTGAGGGCCGTATATGATGATGATTTCCTCAATAACTTGTCTTGATTGTGAAAATATAAGAAATGGAAATTCATCAGACCTGAAATAAACAATATATTGTTATCATAAATTCACAAGTTCAATTAATAACTTATTCCGTGATTGACCGACCACCTGCCATTCGAAAAGTCAGCCTTATATAATTACAGCCATTTAAAGGGTTCTGAAATTTTAATTATATCGAACTGGGGCAGAACACAAGAATAGTTTTAAGAGTATAAAAACTCCCGCCCTTCTTTGAATGTTATTAGCTGGCTTTTACTTTTGTTTTGCCTCAATTATATCTAACTAAAGGAAGTACTAACAATGTGAAAGATGATAGATAAGCCTGGGAAGATTTTCCATATCAATTATAAACTCCGAATTTTCTCGGCCTTGGCTCGGTTTTAAGATGAGCCCCCATTGAATGAAAAAAGGCCGTTTAATACTGCGGAGTATGTCCTCTTTGATCTCCTTTTCCTATCTAACAATGGCAACCCATTTTAATATCATTGAATTCATAAATAGGTGGCAAATAGGCAAATAGGTGGCAAATCTCCCTGAGTTTGTATATATACTTGCAATTGTCTATTTCCGTCTCTTCCAATTAACACTGTATTCAAATATGTGTCTGTGATCTTTCTGTTAGGTTTGTTTTTTTTTTATCTTTTGCCATTTAAGTTTGAGTACTTTCATAAGAATCTTCTATCAAAAATGGCAACTCATAATATGCACGGTTCGACCACTGCTACTACTACTACTTATCCAGGTTCAACTTTAGAAAATGGTAGTAACTTGGTAGATAATCTTAAACAGAAAAGATTGTTATCGTTTTTGTTTCCCAAAGAACCTCCACCTATTCCAACCCAAGAAGAAAGGCAGTTTTACCCCTTTTATCGTACCAATTGGCTTAACAGATTATTCTTCTGGTGGCTCACCCCATTGATGTTCACTGGTTATTCAAGAACTATTCAAAAAGAGGACTTATATGTCCTAGATGATTTAAGAATTGAAATCTTGTACAATGAATTTATGACTCATTACGGTCCAATTTTCAAGTCAGAGCAAACAAAACACACTTTGAAGAAATGTAAGCAAAGAAATGAAACTGTAGCTACATCATCAGTATCAAGAGAAGAAGATCTAGCTGACTTTATATTACCTAGAGGTGCTGTTCTAAAGGTTTTATGGAAGACATTATATCATGAAGAAATCAAGAGTATTATCCAAATCATGTTTTCAGCTGCATGTACCTCTGTAACCCCAATTTTACAAAAAAAGTTAACGAACTTTGTCCAAGATAAGAGTTTAGGATTAAATCCAAATATCGGTAAGGGTGTTGGTTATGCAATTGGTGTTTCGGCCTTTATTTTAGTGACCAGTCTTTTCTTCAATCATTCATTTTACCACTCAATGATGATTGGTGCCAAAGTCAAGGGTATCCTAATTAGAGCGATTTTGGGTAAAGCCGTTGTTTTAGATGCAAGAGGCCACTATAAGTTCCCTGATGGTAAAATCAACTCTATAATGAGCACAGATTTGAATAGAATTGATTTTTGTTGTAATAGTTTGCCATTTCTTTTCTCTTCCCCCGTGTCATTTGCCATTGCAATTGGTTTGTTGATAAAAAGTATTGGTGTTGCATCCTTGGTTGGTGTTGGTATCTTTCTTTTTGCCTCGGTTGCATTGGGCTTCTTGGTGAAAGTCTTCATTTCACTTAGAATTAGAATCAATGTTTTCACTGATAGAAGAGTTAACTTGGTGAAGGAAATCTTGAAGAATTTTAAAATGATCAAATACTATGGATGGGAAGATGCCTATTTGAAGAAAGTTATTGATGCTAGAATAGATGAGACTAATCATATTTATAAATTGTTAATGGTTAGAAACATGGTTCTTTCATTTGCCTTTTCAATGCCTTCATTGACTTCGATGGTTGCTTTCTGTGTCTTGTATGCAGTCAGTTATAAAGCTTCTGCTGGTGATATATTTGCATCTCTATCTTGGTTCTCTGCCTTAGCTAATGCCTTCACAATGCTACCAATTGCAATTGCTTCGATTTCAGATGCTGCAATTGGTATTAAAAGAATCTGCGAGTTTTTCTCTTGTGGTGAAGTTTCAAATGAGAAAATGTTAGAGTATAACCCATCTCCAAATGGTAGTTCAAATGACACTAAGATTGCTGTTAAGGTGGATCATGCTACATTCCGATGGGATAATTTTTCATTAGAGGATAATGATGAAACTGAAAACCAATCCCAAATTAATGAAAAGACAAATTTGATCAATAAACCAAAATCTGCCTCTTACGATGAAGATTATATGAAAACAGTATTCCCTGGTTTACAGGACCTTACATTTGAAATTACAAAAGGTGAATTTATTGTTGTCACAGGTTCCATTGGTGCAGGTAAATCATCTTTGTTAAGTGCTTTATCAGGATTTATGTCTAAGGAATCTGGAGACATTTATGTGAATGGTTCGCTGCTACTTTGTGGTTACCCCTGGGTTCAAAATGAAACAATAAGAAAGAACATTTTATTTGGACTCCCCTATGATAAATTCAAGTATGATACTGTGGTTAATGTGTGTTCACTAAAAATTGATTTTGATCAGTTGCCAGGTGGTGATATGACCCAAGTCGGTGAACGTGGTATCACTTTATCTGGTGGACAAAAGGCTAGAATTAACTTGGCTAGAGCAGTTTACGCAGATAAGGATATAATTCTACTTGATGATGTGTTGAGTGCAGTTGATGCTAAGGTTGGTAAACACATTATGGAATCTTGTATTTTGGGATATTTGGGTAAGAAAACTAGAATACTGGCTACTCATCAGTTGTCTCTAATTGGTTCTGCAGATAGAATATTCTTTTTGAATGGTGATGGATCGATTGACATTGGTACTCTTTCTGAATTAAACTCTAGAAATTCAAAATTTGTTAATTTGATGAAACATGTTCATGACACATCCCAAGAGGATAATGATAAAGAAGCAGTAATTAAGGATTACAGAAGTAACTTTGGTGCAGAAAATGGAAAATCTGCAACAGAGGAAGTGAAGATTGTTGAAGAAGAAGAAAGAGCTATTAATCGACTTAAAATGGATGTCATCTGGACATATATCAGATTAGCTTCAGGTGTCCTTAAATATGGCTATATACCATTAGTTGCAATATTTACCACACTTTATTCCTTCTGTTCAATTTTCAGTAATACATGGTTGTCTTTTTGGGTGTCTTATAAGTTTCCTGGTAAATCAGATGGATTTTATATTGGATTATATATAATGTTCACCTTTTTGTCCATCATTTCTACAATCTTGTACTTATCAAGCATTGTATATGGTACTGTTACTGCCTCTAAGTTGCTCAATATCATGGCAGTTAAAAATCTAATGCATATTCCAGTTTGGTATCTTGATATTACACCAATGGGAAGAATTTTAAATAGATTCACAAAGGACACTGATGTTTTGGATAATGAGTTAACAGATGAAGTTCAGACTTTAATTAATGAAATTGCCTTGATTGCTGGATCTATTATTTTGTGTATTATTTACTTACCATGGTTTGCCATTGCCGTCCCATTTTTGGTTCTAATTTTCTTCTTAATGATTGATTTCTTCCAAGCTACATCAAGAGAGATTAAAAGACTAGAGGCAGTTCAAAGATCGTCTGTTTACTCCCATTTCAATGAAACCTTAAGTGGGCTATCTACTATTAAAGCCTATAAATCGGAAGACATGTTCTTACGCCGTATTAATGAATTAATTGACACTATGAATGAATCTTATTTTATCACTATTGCTGGTCAAAGATACCTCTCCATTAACATGTCTATATTGTCTACAAGTTTGGCCATTGTTGTCTCCTTATTATGTTGCTTCAGGGTGTTTAGTATTAATGCAGCTTCAACTGGTTTGCTTTTAACTTATGTCTTGAGAATTACTGATTCTTTTGTGATGTTATTCCGTTCAATGACTATCGTTGAAAACGAAATGAATTCAGTGGAGAGATTAAAGTATTATGCCATTGATTTACCTCAAGAAGCTGCATACCTGATCCCAGAACGTGACCCAGATCCAAGCTGGCCTCAAAAAGGTGCTATTAAATTTGATCACGTTTCTCTAAGATATAGACCTGAGCTACCTTATGTTTTGAAGGATTTAAGTATTGAAATCCAATCAACTCAAA
>PPHW02000102.1:0-47602 GCA_003705225.2 Ambrosiozyma vanderkliftii
CCCCAAAACCCCAAAACCCCAGCCCAATATCTCATTTATGCCCGGGGGGCAAAAAGCAGCCAGCCCAACTCCCCACCTCCACCGAACCCAAAGCCACCTGATAAAAAATCATTCGGAGTTGTTGTTGAATAAAGTAAGTAAAAATAAATAAAAAATAAAATAATTAATATATTAATTAAAATACAAGTTAATTGTTGTAAGGATTACGATTATATATGAAATAGATTATGATATATATGATATATGTCAACACTGCCTAGATATCAATTCTTAATCATCTTCATCTTGAAATTATCAATTAATCGAAAAAGAACGAAAGAGAGATACAATTTAATTAGATTTATATTGAAATAAAAAAACGATTACATAATTAATCACTAATATATTTACTATATCCTTTTATTTTTTTTCCAACCCAGTTTTTACAACAAATTCATATAAACAAAAACTCTTCAATTGTTTTTGCAAAATCTATCAGAAGAAACACTTTGAAAAGATATATCTGATACATTAAGCTTTTTCTTTAAATCCAAAAAGGCAAAAAGGATTAATCAAATCAACTACTGCAACAGTATCAGCTGTTTAATATCCGTTTTAAAAAAAAATAATACCTTTGATATCACATATCCATCTTATTATTAACATCAGTGTCAGTGTCAGTATCAATACTCATATAGATTATCGATCCTTTATATATCCATATAGTTAATTCCCACTCCAATTGAGGTCCCTTTACTAAACATCTTCAAAAAGTTTCACTTCTTTTTTCCCCCTTTCCTTTCCTGGGGTTTCTCCGTCTCTCTCTGCTGTCTATGTTTTTTTTATGTTCAATTAATTAATCATCCCATCATTTGTTAGTACTATCTTTTTCTTTGGTTTTCATAATAGGCATTGTATACTTATATTAAATGGAAAAATACACAGATAGACACCATCCACACTACGTGCCCGGAACCTATTCTATATACACTTCGGCACTTATACGAAAGAAACATGAACAAGAACTCTCAAGGCACAAATACACCTCCTCTAACCGTGCCCGCAAGGGGGCGACACCAGCTGCAAACACCACCGTGAATCCAATCTCTAGCAATTACAATTACAGATACAACCCCGATGTGCCGTTAGAGAATATCCCCGATATAAAATCAAGATACGGTGTCATTCTACTGCCACAACCAACAAACTCTCCCAATGATCCCTTGAATTGGTCGAATTACAGAAAAACCCTTCACTTTTTCTTGTTGATTCTAATGACTGCATTCACAGCTGCTATTGCTAATGATGCTTCTGCACCTCAGGACTCTATCAATTCCCTTACAAATATATCATATTCAGCATTGAACAACTCTGCAGGAGTGCTTTTCGTTTCCATTGGTGTTTCCACTTGGTTATATGCCCCATTGAGCTCACTATGTGGACGGAGAATCACATACATTATAGGAATGTTACTTGGAGTGCTGGGGTCTATAGTGTATGCTAAGATCTCCAATGTCGGTGATGTATTTGGCTCACAGGTGTTGATAGGATTCTCTGAAGGGTGTACTCAGGCACAAGTTCCTCTTAGTTTGAGTGCTATTTTCTTCAGACATCAATTGGGTGCTGTTATCACTATTTATGTACTAGCATACTCTCTAGGTACGTATTTGGGACCCCTGATTGCCAATTATGTCTCTCAGAGTAGAGACTTTAGATGGGTTGGATGGTCTGGTGCCATTGCATCTGCAATTATCTTGGTTATGGTTGTGTTTCTTTTGGAAGAGGACATTTTTGATTACAGTATATTTGAAAGCCATAAGGAATCTCTGCTATTGAAGTTTAGCTTGTTGCAATATGGAATTGAATCAGGCAACGATGAAGATGTTCAATTGGGTTACAACGATGAAAAGCTGTCGCTAAAGAAAAGATTGGCATTCTTCACGTCTATACGGAAAAAGCAAAAAGAGCATAATAGCAGTAACCAAAGTGCCTATACACCAATGGACTTTGTGAAGCAGTACTTTAAACTGCTTTTACTCAACACGAAATGTATGTGCTTCCCCCCTGTGCTACTAGCTGGACTAACTTGGGGGTTGCAGAATGCCATTTTGACGTTTTACTTAACTACTGAGGATACGTATCTATACGATCCACCATTTAATTACTCGTCGTCTAGAGTGGCATTGATGGATATTCCATGTATCATTGGATCGATCATTGGATGTTTATACGCTGGTTCGTTGACCGACTACTTCATTCTATGGATGGCGAGACGTAACAAGGGTATTGTGGAATCAGAGTACAGATTGTACTTTGCTTTCTTATCTGGAATCATTGGCTCTGTTGGGTTGTTGATGTTTGGCTTTGGTATTTCGAAAAACCTAAACTGGAGAGTTCACTATGTCGGGTTGGGGTTCATTGGATACTTGTTCTCGTCAAGTGGCAACATCTCCCTGCTTTATGTGATTGACACCTACGATCAATTGATATTAGAGGCTCTAGTTGCCGTGGCGTTTGTGTACAACATCATTGGTTGTATCTTTACGTTTGCTTGCTCTCCATGGCTGGATTCCTCAGGAACGCAGAACACATACATTGCATTGGCCGTGATCAATCTCTTTGTCATGTTTTTAGCGTTACCATTTATCCTCTGGGGTAAAGCCTGGAGAAGAATGACTAAGGGCATCTATATCGACTTGATTGAAAGTAGATCTAATTTCTAATCTCTATAATCTCTCTAATCTTTATAATCATTTAACCTTCTTTCGATCTCTTAATTTTTTTTTTCTCTCTCTTCATTTCATATTATATTAATAATTTCTCCTTTATATATATATACTTTTATCTTGTTCAATTATATACTAATACTAATAATACCAATGCTAATAATAATACTAATTTAGTAGTTAGGCTAATGTATGATCGGTTTTACCCGCGAGAATTTTCTTAATTAACGATGTGGAGAGCAAGCGATGCGATGCAGAGTATTTTCATGTGTAATGTGACTTGACTATCTAGATACTATTAGATTCATTATGATAATCTACTTCATATATGTACATATACATATATATATTAAGATTACCAGTTTACACAAATATAATATACAATCGACAAAATACTCTTATCCTCCCCTTCTCCTACTTACTCTCTGTTTCTCTTAAACCGACACGCATATATATATATCTATATAAAGCTTGAGCAAAAACATATAACATAAACATACAGAGATAAGTGTGATACTTCGTCATCAAAACAATAAAAATAATATAATATGCCTTCACAACATACAGTAGATACAGAAAGAACACCCTTGATCAATGGAGGTGTATCGTCATCAACAGCTGCAACAACAACAACATCAACAACAGCACCACCAGCACCAACGACTGATCAATCTCACAACAAGGACTTTCAAGATGCAAATGATATTGTCATCCCTAAAAACTTGTGGCTCATTGTGATATCGTTATGGGCTGGATCGTTTCTATCAGCAGCTGATTCTACCATTGTTGCTACATCTGCCAACAAGATTGCATCGACACTGAACGGTGCTGAACAGATGGCCTGGATCGCTTCAAGTTATCTTCTTACAAACGCCATTTTCCAGCCTCTCGTTGGTAAGATCAGTGAACTCTTTGGTCGTCGTAGTACCTTGTTATTCGCACAGTTTTGGTTTGGATTAGGGTGTCTCTGTTGCAGTTTCTCCAACTCTGTGACTCAATTCTCCATTGCTAGAGGCCTGGCTGGTATCGGTGGTGGTGGACTGTCTGCATTGAGCTCCATCGTGGTCACTGATGTTGTGCCCTTGAGAATGAGGGGAATGTTTCAAGGTTATGCAAACCTTATGTACGGTGTTGGCCAGTTCATAGGACCAGTGATTGGTGGTTTATTCTTAGCCATTGATGAAACAAATGGTTGGAGATGGATGTTTGCATTGCAAGTGCCATTTGTCATTCTGGCTTCTGTTTTAGTGTCTAGAAACGTTCACGAGTTTAGAATCAATCACGATGATAGAATCAGTGAGAGATTCACTGTTGCAAACTTTAAGAAGATTGATTTTCTTGGATCCCTTACATTGTCTGGTGTCATTGTGTCAGTTATATTATTATTCTCTGTTGACTCCCGTGATAAATTCATCATTTACATCTCTGCTGCAATTGGGTTTGGTATCCTGTTTTGGTTAGTGGAGAAATATTTCACAGCGGAACATATAATCCCCCCATTTGCATTTAAAGGTGTTCTAAGACTCGGCTCAATAACGGCAATGTTTGGTGCCATGACCATGTATGGGTTAAATTTCATTATTCCATTGTACCTTCAAGTTGTTCAAGACTTTACCCCATTGCAAGTCAGTATCTTTAATGCATTTGGTGTGTTTGCAACCTCAATAGGTTCTTTAATTGCTGGATGGGGGTTGAAACATGGTGACCACACATCCACGGAACGTATAATCAAGAGAGCAGTTAATTTTTCAATTATGGGATTTTTGTTGGTCTTTTTAGGTTCTTTATCGATCATGTTGATCTCCATCAACGCCAAGCCTTCCGTGACAAGAGACAAAATCAAAATGAGTGAAATAATCCCTCTTGGGGTTTCCTTCTTCCTCGTTGGTATGGGCTACGGTGGATTCCTTGTTACACTGTTAGTCCTAGTGGTTGGAAAAGTGGGATTGAAACATCAAGCAAGTGTCACTTGTATGAATTATCTTTTCAGATCAATTGGGTCAGCTGCTGGTACAGGTGTCTCATTATCCATTAATAACAGTATATTATCAAAGGAGCTATACGTGTACTTTGTTAAGAAGGGTAAAGATGATGGAAAAAAGATTTACAAGACACTATTAAAGGATTTCTACTATATCAGAGATGGCTTACCTAAACAATACGTGCATAAAGTGTTAAAGCTTTACAGAGAGGCTATTGGTGATACCATGATGTTGATTTTCTTGATGTCTTCAGCAGCCTTTGTGTCAAGTTTGATCATCAGACTCTACATCATGTTTAGTAAAAAACCAGCTATATAAATAAATAATTCCTCCCCATCCCATGTTCTTTCTTTTTCTCATTGCTGTACTACTGGTGTATTGCCTTTTCGTTATATCATTATTTATTCAATATCAGTTATAACTTTTTAAAAAAAAACACACATACAAATATTTATATACAGATTAATACAAACTATATAAAAATTAAGCTAGAATATTAATTATAGTAAAGCTTGTCTAAGGTATCGACAGTTGGATCAAATGGCCCAATAGCAATATCAGACTCTTTAATTTCATCCTCCCTGATAAGCTTCTTCAAATCCTCGTTTAAAAACTTTAGAGAGTAAACGGACTTATCAACTCTTGACAAAGAATGGTTTGTGTATATTGTGATAGCGGCAATCATGGCCTTTGCCATCAAGTCAATGGGCACCTGACCATATCCTGTTCCGAGTCCTGTCAAGATGAGAGTGTCAATGAATGCATGTCTGTCATCCTGCCATTTCAAGGTCTGAACATTCGCCTTGTTCATGGTACTCAACACCTCCCAAGTTAAATCAAAGATATATCTATACATGTCAAGATCGTTATTCCTGTATATTCTTCTTGGAACTCTCATAGTAGGGATATGTAAAATTGAATTGGAATTGAGTAAACTCCATGCTTTGGCATTTTTGAAAAATTCATTCCCAGTAAACTCAATCAAATTGGCATTTTTAGGGGTCAAGTACCCCTTGTATTGATTTAACAAATGTTCTTGCACTTTTATCTCTGTTGATTTCCAATTGCTTCCCTCTTCACTAAACCAATACGCCAATGCCTTATCAAAACCTCCTCCCATGTAACCAATGGAGTTACCAGGTGACAGAATCGTGGTTGTGGTATAGTCAGATTTAATGGTAGTTTCATAATTCAATTGCCCTTGAAACTTTAATTTAGGTTTTAAATCAACTGTCTCAGACAGGTTCTGGAAGTCGCCATGGTGTACTATAATCTCAAGGGGTATATCAAACCATGATAAGTTCTTGTTCACGGAATACTTGGATCTGTTGAAGTCTTGGATATGAGTTAGCCATGAATCGCAAATACTTTTATTTATATCCAGTAAGATTATTTTAATCTTTGTTGTATTTATAGGTTTAAGTGACATTCAATTGTGTATTTCAGAGGGACAAACAACCATGTGCTTTAAAAGTGTTGATAAAGACCGAATTGGAAAGTAGGTATTTATTATATCATTTTCCCATTGTATTAAAGTAAATGAAAATAATAGAAATGGGGGTGGGCGGTGCACGTGAAATTTCTATATAACAATTACACGTACGTATCTGTCTTCTTATCTTATCAGTTTTCTTTAACTTCATTCATACAAGTATACAATTTCTTTTGACATTTGTCATCAACTAACACTGTTGTATATTACTGTGTTATATATAACGTGATCATCATGTCTTTTGATAATAATTTAGAAGGTTACAATATTATAAGTGCCATGTGGAGTCGGTTTTGGGATCCGAGCCAAGGTGTTTTCGGATGTCAGGAGAAATGTAATGGAATTCTAGATGGGAAATTTAACTGTTGGTCAATGGGTGTTGCATTGCATGCAATTGGTGATTGTTGTAAAGTTTACAAGGATCAAACATTGCCTATAGTTGATCCTGCTATAAGAGCTGCCTTGCGGTACAGAAATTCTGAAAAGGGCGGGTATTCAGCGTTTTACCATGGTGGGCTGAATTCCGGAGATGGTGACATTTACTATGACGATGATGCCCACTTATTGAGAGGCTTCATCGCATGTTATGAGGCCACTGGTAATCCAGAGTATCTACAAATAGCTAAGGATCTAATGAAGTTCTTAATGAGTGGCATGGTGACCCATGAGAAGTTTGGGTATAAGTGTGTGAAATGGCATATCTCCAAGCCATATATAGCTTCAATTTCCAATGGTACGGCGGCCACTTGTGCATTAAAATTAATGCCACACTCTTCCAATGATGATGAGAAAAGACAGTTGTATGAGTTTGCTAAATCATGTGCTGATTTTCTTTGGGATAAAATGTTGGATAAATCAGATGGTTTCATCATGGATGGTGTTGACATAGATAAAGATAATGTCAACAATGCAAAATATTCATACAATACCGGTGCCGCTTTAACAACATTCTCTTTACTCTACTTGAATGATCATGATGAACAGTGGGTTGGTAAGGCAAAGACATTAGCTGAGGCAGCAACTCACAGAGGTAAAACCATTTTTGATAGAGACTACGACGACTGGAATAAAAGATATTGGCATGGTCCTTCTTATTTCATCCAATTACTAGTTGAGGGATTGGCCGATTACCTGGAAGTCTTCAGCGCTGACCAAATTCCTGAATCTACTGGAAACTGTTGCAGAAATGAAATAGTAAGACACTTATCATACTTTAGAAAATACTGTTATGACAGAACAGATGGTTTATACTTTATAGCTTTCGATATTTATCGATTAGATGAAGAAATTTATCAAAGGTACAGAACAGAATTTGGAGGTCATAAAGATTTCAGTCCCTCAAATGAAGAAAGAATGGGTGGATTGGATAACATTGACATTAAGCAAAGACCAATGTGTAAATGTTTACTTGGAACCGCAGCGGCAGCCAGAATGTTCTTTGCAGGTGCAAGGGTTGCCCCAAGGATGAACCCTACAAAGTGTTAATTCTTATATATATATATATATCTATATATGATTATCTGTGAATGGATTTAATAATTACTGGTGTTTGTTTTGTTTTAGAATTAAACCATGTAATATAAATGGTGGGTAATACTGGTAAAACCATAGAAAAAAAGGGGGGGTACTATTCTCTGACATGTAATAAGGGTAACCCTTTAATTTTCGTTATTATTTGTATATGGAATATGAATATAAAGACCCCCTAGATCCTCCCAGTTATTTTGGCATCTCTGCAATCCATTTTATTTATATGAGTTTTATTAATTAAAACAATTGTTTTTCCGGCTAAAATAAGGTTAAACTAATACATGCTAAAAAGACCGAAACTTTTTCACCGCTCTATCTTTGTGGTGTAAGGATGTATAATGAATATAATAAGGCTGTGCACGGGCTGTTCCAGGCGCAGAAGATGGCTAATTTCATTTGCAGGACGCACATCTCTAAATTATTAACCCTGTTTTCCTACTATATGTAAAACCATACTAATACTTAAATCTGTAAAGCAGAAAGAATATACAACAATCACAAGAATGTCATTCGATAACAATTTAGAAGGATGGAACACTCTTGTGGCCATGTGGTACAAGTATTGGAACCCATCTCAGCAAGCGTTCACCACTGTGGAAAAATGTAAAGGTGACAGGGATGGTATCTTTGATATGTGGTCTCTTACCGTTGCAATTCATGCCATTGGTGACTCCTCTAAGGTGTATCCAGAACTGACGTTGCCAATTGTTGAGCCTGCTGTGAAATCTTTGCAAAAATATTACAACCCTAAGCTTGGTGGTTACTCTGTGTATCACAGGGGGCAAATAAATTCTGGTGATGAAGATATTTGTTATGATGACTGTGCTCATTTAATGAGAGGGTTGGTGGCATGTTATGAAGGTACTAAGAATGAGGAATATTTGAAATTGGCTAAGAACTTAATGAGATTTATGTTCGGTGGTATTACGACGCATGAAAAGTTTGGTTATAAGGCTTTGAAATGGCATTACAGCAAGCCATACTTCGCTACTATTTCCAATTGTGTCTCAGCTACAGCGGCAATGAAATTAGTTCAATACACTAGTAATGAAGCAGAAAAGAAGCAATTATACGACTTTGCCACTATTTGTTTGGAGTTTATTTGGAATCAAATGCGTGACCCATCTGATGACCTAATATACGATGGAATTAATAAGGACTCTGATGTCATTCACAAAGAAAAGTACACTTACAACCAAGGTAACACTATCAGTGCATGCTGTTTAATGTACAAGTACGATGGTGATCAAAAGTGGGCAGACAGAGCTAAAAAGATTGCTGAAGCATGTACGCACAGAGGCAAGACTATCTTTGACAGAGATTACCCTGACGATAACAAAAGATTCTGGTACGACCCATCCTTCTTTATCCAACTAATGATCGAAGGATTGGCAGACTACTTGGAGACATTTGGTGATAAGATACCTGAAAGTACTAGAAATGCATGTAGAAATGAAATTGCAAGACATCTGTCGTACTTTAGAAAGTATTGTTATGATCCACAGGACAGATTATACTTCACTTCATTTCACATTTTCAAAATCAATCCTCAGATTTATGACAGATATGTTAAGGAGTTTGGAGGTCATAAAAAGTACCAGCCATGTGCTGCTGACAGATTGCAGGGTTCTGGTGACAATGGGCCATCGTGTAAATCATTAATAGGTGCTGCCTCAGCAGCAAGAATCTTCTTCCAAGGTGGTAGAGTGTTCCCAAAGATGGATCCAGTTGCATGCTAGTTAGTGAATACATAGGTGATTTATGAAACATGGTTTTTTTTATTGTTATATATACGCTTTTTTATGGTTTATACGTTTTCTCCTTTTTCTGTTTGTTATCTGCCCTTTTGATTCTATTCTATCCTTCCTTTTTTTTAAAATATTTAACGTGGTTTCTCCTTATCACCATTATTAATGTTCATCTTTGTATATGTATTATCAATTTGATCAAATATAAGTGGGTGTAATAATAGTTTAATACTAACTACTCCGCTTGTTTTTTTTTTTACTCTGCTGCGTAGCCTGGCCAATAATCACTTGGGATTAATTTCTAGTGTATATTACTCTACTGTGATTGAAAAAATTTTAAATAACCCCTGAAAATTCATTAAAGATTAGTTACTAAGATTAAAGCCAAAGAATAAAATGTTTGCATAAAGTATTCTTTTTTTGAAAAAGAAAAGTTCATTTGAAGTAAAAGAAAGAGATGGTATACCATAAGATAAACAGAAAAGGAACCAAAAAGAAGCAGACTTAGTTTGTAGATGTTCCTCTGCTAATAAAAATAAAAGTACAAAACAAGACCAACAAAACTTAAGTCATTGATTAATAATAAACCGGAAAATGTTAATTAATTAAAGTAAAGTTGTAAAACTAACTTACATCAACAAAGCAGCAGCACCGGCTAAGGCAGCTAAACCAGCGACACCGGCTTGAGCAGCAGCACCAGAGTAGGTTTGGACACCAGCAGAAGAAGAAGCAGCTGGTTCGGTAGAAGATTGTTGTGCTGGTTCAGATGAGGTTTGGGCAGCAGCAGATGAGGATTCTGGAGCAGCAGATGAAGATTCTGGAGCAACTGATGAAGATTCTGGAGCAACTGATGAAGATTCTGGAGCAACTGAAGAGGATTCTGGAGCAGCAGAAGATGAAGTAGTTTCAGCGGCAGAAGATGAAGTAGTTTCAGCGGCAGAAGATGAAGTAGTTTCAGCGGCAGAAGATGAAGTGGTTTCAGCGGCAGAAGATGAAGTAGTTTCGGCAGCAGAAGATGAAGTGGTTTCTGAAGTAGAGGTAACTTCAGCAGAAGATGAGGTGGTGGTTGCAGCAGCGGATGATGAAGCACAAGCGGTACCAGTTGGTTCAGTAGATTGACTACAGATGGATAATGGTGTAGTCAAGTACTTTCCGTAATCTGACCATAAACACCAACCACACTCTAAACAACCTGGAACTTGGGACATGAATTCACCGTCATCGGCACATAAACAGGAGGCATCGAAAGTACCGTCATCAGCACCGTTGGAGGAACACTTTCTAGCATCAACAATGGCGTAACCACATAAAGCGTGACATTCGTAAGTGGCTTCAGCAGCATTTGGGAATGGTAAACCAATGGCTTCAGCAAGGGCGACGGCATCAGCGTAGGCTTCAGCCAATGGAGAAGCTTGAGCGGTGTAAGCCAAGGCTAAGACGGATGGTATTAATGATCTAACGGAAAACATAGTTTTAGAAGCGAATGTAATTGGGTGAGAAAGGGGGGTTTTTTGTTGATTATAGAAAAAGAAAGTAAAGGGGATAAAAAAGCAGATAAGATGAGATGAGATGAGATGGAACTACAAACCAAAAACAGGGAACAGCCTCTACTTTTATATATACCTGCTTGCTCCCCAGCTATTCCCTCAAACAATGACAAAAAGTCAACAAAAAAACAATAATATCCAGATGGTATCGGAGTTGGCATGAGATACGGAAGATGGGTGGGGGATGGGAGAAAAATAGAGTATCGGTTTAAGGTTGGAAATAGGATAGTACCATTACCTAATTTAGTAATTTCCCACTTGGATTTGGGCACAATTACTGTACTATTGATAATTGTTTTTTTCATACACTGGACAGGCGGGCAGACAAATACACAGAAATCCATGGGAGCGGGTGATATACACTGATGAAATAGATAATAGGGCTTCTATATATTCTTACTGCAGAAGGCTGGCAGAGGCTGGGCAAACATGGACCAACGCTTATGGATGGACCCCTGTTCTCCCTATTGCCCTTTGGCTGCCTTACCTCCCTGCATGTCTTACTCCTCCCTGGTATGACAACGTTACCTCTCCTCTACTTCTCTTTTTCATTCCAACAAGAACTAGATGATTGTACATTTGACTTCATATGATAGAATGAAAAGAATGAAAACAACGATTAATTACTTAATCAATAAACGACCTACCGACGATTTCACTTCTTTCACCCCGTGAAAAGAAGATATTTTAAGGTTTCAGCCAACCCAAGCAAGAGAATTTTCCGGTAAGTCCACCCCTTTTTTCGCTCTCTCTTAGGGAAAATTTAAAGTTGAATAAGGTTCAACCGCAACACATGCGGATGCACAGCACGCACACCAGGCAGACTTTTGACTGGCTAGACAGATTTGGGTGTACCTTTCTGCTGGGCTGGACGGGGGCATGCACGCACACCACATTTTTTGCCCAGCAATTTTTTTTTATTTTAACGAAAACGGATCAATACTAAAAACATAAATTATCAACAACACGATATATATATAAATATATATGGATATAGATATACATCCATTTATCATGTTTCAGGATTCTTCTCCTTGTCTATTCAAGTTTTTCCGTCAAAAACAAATGATATAAATAATCTGGAGAAGATCGTGTCTATATGATCTGCTTATGTGCTTAAAAAAGAACTATGCAGACCCTGAGTTGTAATTTCTGTGACAAATTTTATCTATTTACCTCTTTTTTGTACCTCTGTCCCTATATTTCGGCGGGTTTACTGGATTTTACGAAAATAAAAATAAACGATACCCCATTATAGACAATGGTTAAATACAATAGGTTTTATTCCTTTTGCTTTTAACGGTCGTACTCATCTGTACAGTGTTAGCCTCTCTTCTGTTTCATTGCAGTGCTTAGTTAAGATGAATTATTAATTAGATATATATATATATATATAAGGGAATTCAAATTAAGCTATATGTAAGCATACAACTTCATCAATAGTAATTAAAAGATGGATGAATCGTTTTAACGGTGAATGATAGTAATATCAACAGAAAGTTTCTTAGGAAAAATAAAAAGACATATCTAGGTTTGTAAATTCTAAATAATATTATTGTTGTTGCTTATTGTCCTCCTTCCTGTTTCCCTATTCCACAGGTACGTACACAGAAGGAAAGCAGATATTAGTTCATCCCCCAGTACTTTAATTCTTCCCTACACTCCAGTACAGTCCATGATGCTTCACAAATTTTGATAGAGAGAGAGATATATACCTTAATGTTATCAGTCTACGTAGATGCAGTTACATTAACAGTTTACAGATATTAAATTGGAGGAAAAAAAGTATTATTGTTGGATTTATCAGGAAAAGCACAGGCAAATAAGAATTTATAAATGTAAATAAAATTAAAACATAGTCTTTAAATCATTTTAATCCTCTTAAAAAACCTATCCTGGTGTACTGGCATCTTCTTCCCGTCACCTTAACTAGCAATAATTATCACTTTTATTTATGATTCATTTATCTTATTTCACATGTACCCAACTATAATCCTCAAATATCAAGTCCTACTTGGTTTCAGGCTTGGTTCCAGTTGGTTCAGTGGTAGGGCATGTACCAGTTCCCGTTGCTGTTGTTGGAAGAGCACATGCAGATAATGGAGCCGTTAGATAGCTTCCATAGTCATCCCATAAACAGTTACCACATTCTAAACAATCAGGGATATATGTATTGAAATCAGATCCTGATGAACACAAGCAAGTAGTGTCGTACGATGAATCGCTCTCACAATCTCTAGCAGCTAAGATAGCAAATCCACAGGAAGAATGACATTCATAGGTGGCAGCAGCATTTGGTAATGGCAATGCATTAGCTTCAGCAAATGCAACTGGGTCAGCAACTGGGGCACCAGCTGTCATGGAAGCTAGGGATAATAAAACAGATAATAAAGTAGCAGAAGAAGCAAACATAGTTAATTTGTTAATTGAATATAGTCCTTAATTGGTTTATAGGTTTTTCCTCCTGTCTCTCTCACCTACAATCGGGGGTCAAAGCACATATTATATTTTCAAGATATTTAAGGGTCCTTTTATATTGCTTTTTTTTCCTTTCGAAGGCTTCTCCCTAAACTTTATAGAGGATCAGCAAAAGTGAACCATGATGTGCATATTAGATACCATCCTATCAGCATAAATTGGGGTGGTGTGTATTAGCCAAAGATCGAAAATCAATGTGATATTTTCAAGGGTTAGCTAGCTGATTGGATAGACCCAAAGCGTGGTATTCATTCATTTAGGAAAAGCAATAGATATAATACAGATGATATCAAGAGCAAACAACTTTTTTGTTTGTTTGATTAAACAGGGGTATTTGTTAAATAAACAAGTCTATTGTGAATCCAAGGTCCCGTTATGTCCCGTCATGTCCTGTCCATTGTTAAGTAAATGAGGGTCTTCCTCTCTTTTTATAACTGGTTAAGAGTTTAAATTCTATGGAATACCATTCATGGTTCAGTGATAAGTGTGACAGTTGGCTCTGATCTCTGATGCTATTATTGAAGTGATATTGAATCACGGGTGTTATCGCAGTAGTAGAGATGCATGATCAGATGGCATGTATGGAATGTACACTGCTAGTATATCCAGCTCTTGAGGATATTGGTTGCATCTTCATAGAGTTATCCCTGTACTCAGAAAATTGACAATATTCATATTATCATTTGTCGGTAATCCATTGACCGATCCACCATTTGTAAAACCACTTATACAGAATATCAGCTTCATCAGAATATAAAATCACCATTCATAAATATCATTAAGTGAGTGATTGGAATAATTGTGAGTTCCGCATGAAAGCAATACTATTTGATCGCGTTGGAGGTATGGTAGTGATTTCTTTCATTTATTTGAACCTTTTTTCCCCTTTCCCTTTCACTGCAGTTGTTCGATGGTTCCTATTCCTTTTTGACGAAATAAGACTAGAAAAATAATTACATCACAATTATTCAAAACTTTTCAACAATCTATTAAACGAATTCAAACAACGATGATACCTTACATCACTAGGTAATTACACTAAAGGGCACGCTTTCCCACTGCTAGACTCTACTACTACTGCTGTTACTATTAACAATTATTTCTTTTCCAGGAAAAATGATAGCCCCTCAATTGTATCCACTATAATACCTAAAGTTAGTTTTTGCTTATCAATTTCCCAATTGACCTGAGACAACTTCTTACTTTCAATTTCTCTGCTTAGTACATTGGGCCATGCCCTCTTTCAGAATAACCTCACCTTCATCTTCAAAATATGTCTTGGTATTTCAAGAACAATTTCTTCTTATTTCTGTCGTATTACCTTTCTTGATACCCCTCAATTGATTCTTTTTTCCAGTAAGCGGTTAACTCTTCCCTTTTACATTTCAACTATTCTTAAGGACTGTGTCACCATAACAATAATCAAATACCTGATTTAGGATCCACAATTACCGTTCGGAAGCATTATTATTTCCTTTGCAGTGCATTTGAACCCTTGAACTTACTATCATATTACACATATAGCTAATTCCTTGTGATACATGATCTCATTTAACATTATACTTGGTTGATTTACAAGATTATTAAGATCCCATACTAATCTTAAGAGAACCCATACTAATTTTAAAAGTTTCCAAAATCGCGGTTTTTTGTTTTTTGGTGGTGATTACCGGATTATCAACTTTAATATTGGCCATATAAAGTGGGTCTTTATCAGGATTTTTCATACAGCCAATAAACAACTTATTTCTCTTCTAACAATTGAAATAGAACTGTCTTATCCATATTCATATTATACTTTTTTCAAAAAAAATCAATTTAAAAAATGCATGAATTGAACTAATTTAAAGATGACCCTGAATTTATGGCCACCACATTGTACCCACTTTCGGACCAAATATACGATAAAACCAAGAAATTGAAAACTCCCTGACTTTTTTTCCAATTTTTTTCAATTTTGAAAATCCAATTTTTTGAAAAAAGGCTGTGTGGGGCTCAAAGCTTATTTTTGCCCATAGTTAAGGACGCCCGAGACATCCCAATCGTGCACTTCTCCTCTTACACCCGATACGAGCGCTTACACCCGCAGGTCCAAAATTTCGACGAATTTACGATATGGCTTAGCTAATATATTCGTTAGATAGCCCTGCTCCGGAATAGTGATTCTGTCTTTTCAGATCGTTCGTAGCTTGTCTGTAGCGTGAGTTATGGGCATGTAAAGTTCGTGGTTTTTCAGATTTCAGACTGGGGGTTGAACCTGCGACCCTCGGGGTTTGAAAAAAGAAAATATCTTAGACCGTTGGACTATTGGGCCGGTTTTGCGAATCTCGATCGTCCTGGTTGAAGATACTTTGAGGTGCTCAAAATGAAAAATTACGTCAGATATTACGTAAGCGGGTTTGTTAGTCAAAAATATTACAATTCATGAAAAGTAGTCCAAAAGTAGATATTATCAGACAAACACATAACAGAAGTATATATATATTTAGAGTAAATATGTTTCACGTTAAATATTGGTTAATAAATAAATAGGTGTAATATAATTGGCAACTGAAAATATGACGTTGCTGACGTAAGCAATGTTATTTTTTTAGTTTGATATTGTGGTTCAAATACTGATTAGAGTATGATAAAGTTTATCTTAAAATAATAGTATGCATCTAATGAAAACATAGAATAACTACCGAATAATGACACGTAAGGTTATATGTATGTAAATGAATGATAAATAAGCATATGTCTGAAAGCAATGTTTTTTCTCCTCAACTGTCTTGTTATTGTACTCATAACTCATGTATACGAGTTAATAATTACATATAAACACTTTATATATAATTAATGGATAAATATTATTGTAATAGTAAATTTACAGAACTTCAACTACATTGGAGTAAGTATTATATAAAAAGTAAAGGCCCTAATGGTTTGCATCATTTATGCCAGTATGATCACATTATATTGTACCATAGCACCATTTAATTTTGCTTTAATTTCTATTTCATTTCTGTCAAAAATAATCAAGATCAATATTATTCCAATTATGAAATTTAATTACCCATATCAAGTCTGTGCATCTGGTAAAAGCTACTCTTTCTCAAAACTGACATTGAGCTACCAATTCTGCTTACGTAATGAATTTGGTAATAACAAATTTTGTATGGTAGAAAAATAATTATGCACGTTGGTTAAACCCTAATTGTGGAGTCGATCGGCTTTTTTTGGGGACGATGATCCTAAACATCCCGTTTCTATAGGAATCTGAAAGTAGAATGTTGAGTCCCTTTTTACTTATTTGATTTTCCACCATTTCATTTGTACTAAACAGGCTATTGAACATAAATGTTTTACTTGGATTGTATATAGTTTGAATTATAAAAGAATAATTGTTGAGTAGAAAATTGCAACTACGATATCTAAAGTCACTCTCCCAATTGTTTTGCATCCAAATGACATTTTGCTTCTATCAACTGTTATTCCCTTCTGAGATTGTAATGTAATTTCATTTATTTTCTTTACATTATCTAGGTACTAATATGATCATTTTTATCGAGTCTGCTACATCTTGGATCTGGTTGTGAATTAGGCAGGTAGTATTTATTCGGAATTCAAAATCCCTGATCTATTGAATGGAAACCACCTGGACGTTTACTAGTCCTACAAACTTATTTATTCAGCAGCAATCTGTTTAACTAATTGTGTAGATTGAACACAGATATATAAGATAATTACCACAGTATATCATATGTCAATTGTAAAAAAACAAACTAACCAAATATCATAACATTACAAACCCTATTATGAGTTTCATTTTAAATAGTTTCCTCCTTTTGATAAGAACTCCATTTTTATATAGAAACTGTTCTGGACATTTGAATGTTTTACTTCTTCAATATTAAATTTAAGAATAATAAATGTAATATGGTATTTACGGGATATTTATCAAGTAAATTATTTTCATTTGAAGGTAAGACAAATTGAAAAATGAACAAGCAAGAAAGAAAAAATGGTGTTTTTAAAAGAAATGATATCTCCTTGGAAATAAGTGTAAAATGCAAAAAACAAAAATTGCATGTTATCTCTGATAAACAATTCATATCGGACATATTTGTTTAGTTATCATATAGGACACCAATTAAGAGAAATAAAGCAAAAATTAGGAAAGATACTTTTTGCTATAACGGAGCCTAGTAAAGGACTACCCCGATCATCAACCCATCAATTTCCGATATAGTGTAACGGCTATCATGGTCCGCTTTCACCGGGCAGACCCGGGTTCGACTCCCGGTATCGGAAAATTAATTTTTTTTTCTTTCCTTGCCCACACACGCACGGGGCCCCAAAAATGTTATTTCACGCGTATGTGTGTGCCCAGTGCCGTGTTTCCTTCTTTCTTGACGGGGATTTTTCAGCTGCCAAGACCAATCTAACCCCGGTTGCATTGTTTGTCCGTATAGATCTGTGAAAATTATTAAGTTTTTATTTATTTAGATTATTTAGATAGATAGATAGATATAGAGAGATAAATAGATATAACAGGAAGAGAGAGATAAAATAAACAGGAAGAGAGAGATAAAATAAACAGGAAGAAGAAGAAGAAGAAGAAGAAGGAGGAACAGTATTTCAGTATAGATAAATTGGGAATACTGATATCGATCACTGTAAGAAAGGGGAGTTTTCATATATGCATCAGGAGAGAGGATTGATTGTAAGGAGAGTCAAATTTCGGTATCTAGCAATATTATCAACAATTTTGTTTTTCAACCGATATTGAACTCCTCCGTATGAAAAGGTACATATTAAATATTACATTGAGTGTATAGTGGAAAGATCAATTATTATGATATCATTTTTGAGACAAGTATACAGGAGACAGATCATGATCGTGGTTTCGGCTAGTAAGAAACAATTGTAGTCTGTGGTGTGCATGCCATGTCATTTAAAATTTAAAATCAAGAAAAAAAAAAAAGAAACCACCAATTTTTTATCTGGTGCTTAGGCTGAAAAGTAGTTTCCAACAATGTACAGGTTGGCTGTTAATTGTGTTGCTTTCTTTATACGGATTAATGTATGATTTCAATGCTGCTTCATCTCGTGGTCTATAGGATGTTTCTCTACCAGGCTCAATAGGCTGTCTCACTCTCACTCATCCAGGAGCTTGAAGAAGTACATTTTCATGGGAATGAATATAAATGAATGAATGGCTATAAATATTTAACCGGATTTGCCAGTTATGCATTAATCTTTGATTAATATATACAATACAATCAATCATAAATCAATAATTACTTTATTATATTATATAATGATTATCAAATCCATCAGCCATGGATATTATTGGCATTAATTGCCTGTCTGCCTGCATATCTAGAGAGGATGGCGAGGGAGGGGGGGGGGGAAGAGGCCATGGTAGGCTTGGTGAAGCAGCAGGCACCTGAAGGAGCACGACAATGAACCAACGAAGAACGAAGCATCCGCACGTCCACCGCAGGCAGCCACATTATATGAAGTGCCTGCCATCTCCCGATAGGCCTCGGCGGGTCCCGACAACCTCCCTTAATAGACTGCCGTCTCCAGGGAACGCCAGCAGGCCACAAGGCCAGCTAAGCACCGCGCGCCCGCAGGCGCACCCGCACCCACCCAAACAGTAAAAAGAAAGAAAAAAAAACGCTCAGCACGTCTCCCTTCTCTTCTCTTCTCTTCTCTAAACACACTCTTTTCCAGAATTTCTTGGTTTCTTTTCCATCAAAAGAGAAAATCAATAAACTTACGTACATATCCTCCTGTATATATAAGTAATTGGTTTTTATATATAATTTAGTTTATATTTATATATATATATATACAGTCTTCTTCTTCTTCTTCTTTTTTCTTTTCAATAAGAAGACTAGACTCTTCTGTTTGAGTTCTGATTATATAACCACTTGATTTAGAGATATTACTCCAAGTTACTTTCCCGGATTTAGCTTACCAATTACCAGAAGACACATTTAGATATACATATATAATAATAATAATTACTAGTTCTTTACTCTGATATCAATCGATTACCTATTCCAGAATATAGAAAACCACACTCATACATACGTGCATCAACAAGCTAGTATATATATACACACATCACGTACATCAAATACATACCTTCTTGACATTTTTTTTTGTGTGTGTTTTTGCCGTTTAACCTCCTGCAACCAGAAAGGCACATATATATACATATATATATATATATAACAATCTATTCTCTCTCCATACAACAACAACAACAACAACAACAGATATATAATATACATTTTCATGTCTCATTATGAGGAAAGCTGTACATCAAATACTTCCTATGAAGTCCTCTAGGATACTTCCCGCATCATTATCATCTAGACTTAAAACATCGATAAAGGAATTCTATGCTATTCTTGATGATCCACATAAGATATACAGACCTGGAGATGAGGTGTCGGGGCAAATCGTTTTGATTGCCACGAAAAACTTGACCGATTTATTGATAAAGCTGTCATTGGTTGGCCTTATAAGGATAAACTCCAACACCCCGCTTCGATCACAGAAGAAACAATACTTATTCAACCACAGTATAGTGCTATATGGAGACTCGGCCAACAATGAAATTGCGTTGACTAAGGGGGAACATAGATTTCCATTCATTGTCAAACTGCCAAAGAAGAACATTTACACCAGCATCACTTTTGAAAAGGGGGAAATCAAGTACACTTTAAAGTGCGATTTATGTGACAAGACCTGTGACAATGCTAAAGTGTTGAGCACAGAGAAGATTTTAAACATTGTCAAACCGATAAATTTATCAATTCTACCAGAGTCACAACCTAAATTCTTGAATTTCAAGAACCCCAAGAAAAATTTGAAGAAAACCATATCATCAACATCATCTATAAATTCTCTGGAATCTGAATTCACCACACACAATACTGAAGATGAAATCAAAATCAAAATGTCGATCCCATCCATGGGTTACCTCAGAGGTGAGAGTATACCCGTTAAGCTGAATGTCAAGCATTTTAAGAAGATATCCAACGTTAATGGTATAATAGTTACATTTTTAAGAATTTGTAAGTTGGACCTTGGTGAAGAGTATGAAATTCAATCGTTTAGAAAGGATTTATCTCAATCTATTGCACCATTGATCTTAGACCCAGTGAATAACTCTGGGTCTGAAGTGTCCACAAGTTTAAGAATCTCTGCAGATTGTTTCCCGACAATTGTCACAAACCTCGTGTCGTTTCAATATTACATTGAAGTGTTGATCAATTTATCTAATTCCTCTAAGAGCCAATCGCACCATCAAAAGAATGAGATTGTGGATGACGAAATCATTCAATTTGATCAGAATGATAATATCTACAATGTGGATAGACTGAAGAAAATGAAAAATGTTCTAACGTTAACCTCTGAAATTGTCATTGGAACAGAGAGAAGATCTATATCCAAGCTAAAGAAGCGTCACCGTAGAAGCCATTCATTAAACCCTGCATCACCAAACAATACCACTAACACCACTACAGGATCAGTTACAAACACTACAGGAACTGGTGGTGGAACAAGCACTGCCACATCGTCATTGAGTGGTTTAACTCCTGGTTCCGATGTGCATGTTACATCACCGCTACCATCAACAGGAAACACCAGCAACAACATGAATAATGTTACTAATAATAGCGGTACTAGCAGTGGTAATAATAATCAAGTTGTCAATGGTTCTATTGCATCTAGTCCAGCGGACACATCATCCAACATGGCATCTCCATTGCTTATACCGAACATCCCATCACCTCCTGCTGGATCCATCAATTCAACCACCAATTCACTAACTGAGAAGGAAGTTCTAAGATTACGGGAAGAGGCATTGCTTCCATCTGAACCACCACCACCTTCATTGGAGGATATCATGGAGGAGGATGACCCAGCCCCATCGAATTTACCACCTCCAATACCGTATGAGTTGTTGGACCATAACGAACATAGATCATCTCCTCATACTCCTGATCATGGTACTGGCATTGGTAATGGTAACGATCCCCCAGGATTACTGACAGGCACGCCAAGTAACTTATCACAGCAACAACAGCTCCAGTTACAGCTACAATTACAGCAACAACAAATTTCTACTAATGGTAGTAGAATATGTGAACCTAGAAACTTCAGGGATATTCTGTGCGATGACAGTCAAGATGAATACCCTGCTACTCCAGTATACCAAGAGCATGATGATAATCCTACACCTGTGTCCAACTATAGTAATGGCAGCACCAGCATTGGCATTAATAATAATAACAACAACAACAACAACTCTAATAACAACGGTAATGAGAACAACAACGATAATAATGGTGGACGTAATGGTAACACCACAAATTCAGTACCTGGATCATCCAATGGACAACAAGTTTCTTTAGCATAAATGTTTTCTTTTTCTCTCCCTATCTATCTATTTATCTCGATCTCTCGATCTCTCTATCTCTCTATTTATCTTCATCCTTTCCCCCCCTCCGACTCCTCCTACCTTTATTTACCTTTTTTTGCTAAGTTTGCTTCTTTCAAAGTTCTATTATATCTCATTACCTTCTTTACTTCACATTAATCTATTAATAACTACTATTAATAAGTAATATTTAACAGATATATAAATATACAACTGTAGTAGATATTCTGAAACACCCTTACAACCCGCTACCTAAACTACAGAGTCGATCGACCCTAGAATCATCCACACACACCCCCCCGCGGTAATAAGGAAGTAGAGACCCACCCAGACAGCCCAGCATAGCCGGGACAGGCCGCAATGCAAGGGAAGACCCGACTCACACTGGGGGAAGAAAGCAAGGCTCGACGGCGGGCATAATAAATCGCGTGATAATTGTGTTCACAGTGCCATTTAACTATTTAACTGTTACCGTACCATAATAAAATAACCACACGATAAAATTTTATTCTGAACGGTGAAACAACGTTAATACGTTCATATGTACATACATTCATTCATACATACACCATAATAATAATAATTATTAAACTGATAATAGTATAGTAAACCCCAGTTTCTACTTTCGAAAAGGGAAAAGGGAAAAGGAAAGAGTTTTTTTTTTCTTGTTTCTTAACGTTGTTTTCCTCTTTTTCATATCTATATATCTATCTATATCTATATCTATATCCATATCTATATCTATCTGTCTATCTTAAGAAGATTATATCCACATACATACACATCCTCCACCTCCCACACATACCTTCATCACACCCCCTCCCCCCACAAATAAAAGGAAAAAAAAAGATAAAGATCCTCTCTCTCTTTCATTGTCCAACTTTTGACACCATTCTTTTCCCTTTTTATTATCATTCATCATTGATATCATAATCATTTATTGTTTAATACAGATTTTTTTTTTTGAAAAAAAAAAAACACCGACCCATTATCAATAGACTCAATTACTCTCCATTTGAACCACCATTATGTCTAGTGTTTCAAACAATTTCCTTGTAGGAAAGGAAAAAGTCTACCTTTTATCATCTCTCCTAGTGATATCCCCACTGGTTGCATACCATTTGATATACAACATGGACCCTTCCCTTAGTATATCCGCTATCTTGAAGAAGATCTCCCTATATCAATCCGATGGAGATAATACAGTTGTTGATAAGTCAATTACTAAAGATTCCCTGGACACCACCACTACAACCACCACCACCACTGCTCCGAAAAAGACCTTGGTCGAAGAAAATGTGGAAAAGATCACAGAGAAGAGCACCCCTGTGGTTACCACTGGCCAAGCTGATACCGCTGTTGCCAAGTTGGATTCAATCGCATCTACTGAAAAATCAATTGGCGCTGATGAGACAACATCAACTATAACAGCCCTTACTCAAAAGGTGTTGTCATATTTCTCTTTTGCTTCATCAACTAGTGAGGATGGTACTACTACTACCACCACCACCACTACTACCACTGGCCTTGACAGCTCCACTGTTACTCCAATATCAAAGGGCATTGACACAGTTTCTTCATCTCATGTTGATATCACCACTGCCTCTACCGGTAATGGTTCTTCATCGGCATCTGCTGGTGTTGTCGCTGCTGGTGCCGCTGTTGTCGCTACTGCTGGTGCCGCTGTTGCTTCTGCTGCTGCTGATGGTAAGGACATTAACTTGTCAACTGCCACTGCTCCTTTGAAGGATGGTATTACTGGAAAGACAGGTGCTTCAGGTAAGCTTTCCTCCCCTTCAAGCTCTGAACCGAAGACCCAATCTCAATCAAAACTTCCTTCTGCAAAGGATGTAAAGTCAACATTGTCGTCAGCTAAATCATCATTGCAAGCTAAGGTGCCATCAAAATCTAAGAAATCCAATTCCTCAACTCCATCATTATCATCAACGACTTCTCCTAAATCAGAAAAGAAATCTACCGCTAGCAAGATTAAGTCTGTGTTTGGCTTAAAGAACAGCTCCAAGGATGATGTTTCCTCCTCCAGCTCTTCAAGATCCGCCTCATCTCCTTCAAGATCAACTTCGGCAACTAAATCTCACCACAACCACCAACACCAACAACAACCTCAACAAAAGGCGCCTAAAGTTGAACAATCAAAGATTGATATTCTAGGTGACAAGGAATCTCCAGCAGAAACCGCTCGTTTAGCTGCCTCTAGAGCTGGCAACATTACTGATTTTTCCAAGGAGACTGGTGTTCCACCTGTTGATAGTCCTGCAAAGACCACTACCACAGATTCTACTGCTGCTGCAAAGACTACCTCACCTACAGTTCCTTCTTCCACTCAAACAGCATCTGCTACTACCGCTAAAACATCTGCTACTACGACTACTGCTACTACTGCTGCTGCTGTTGTTGCCTCTGCTGGTGCAATCGCTGGTGCCACAGCTGGTGTCGTCAAGGCTACTAGTGACAAGAATGCTAAGCCATCATCCACCACTACTACCACCACCACCACTGTGAATGATACAGCCAAGAAGGTTATCGATGAATCTGAAACTTTGATTTCACACACAAGTTTAGCAAATGACGCCGAGCTTAAGGCTCCTGCTCCAACTCCAAGTGATTCATATGTTGGTACAAATGAAAAGTTGGCAACTGCTAGTGTTTCCAAGTCAACTAGCTCTCCATTATCTAAATTGAACCCAAGTTCCATTAAGAGAGAGGGCACGGTTGTTAAGGACAAGGTTGAATCCAAGTTTAACCCTAAGGTTTCTGTTACCGCTGCCGCAGCTGCACCATCTTCCAAATCATCTGATGCTTCAGGTACTGTTGTCGACTCCGAGAAGAAGGATGTTGGTACTATCAAGCGTCTGCCTTTGAATGGTGCTAAGGAAGGTCACTCTTCTACTACTGCCCCTACTCCTACTGCCTCTTCCTCTTTTCCTTCTGTTGCTTCTCCTAATGGCTCCAAGCCTGCAACTAAATCACTTGATCCAGCCTCTTCCACTTCTACCAAAAAGGCATCCACTACCACTAACACCACTGCTAATGCATCGGCTCCTGCTTCTACACCAACTGAAAACTCTCAGCATGCTAAATCTAATGCCACTGGTACTTCTACCCCATCCAGTCTATTAAAACCAAATTCATTTGATCCAACTGATATCAATTTAGCCCATAATGCTGCTAGTGCCGCTGCTGCTGAAGCCTCTGCTTTAGGATTTGCGGGCGCTGCATACGTTGGTACTGATTCTCCTGTTGCTGCCACTAATCCTACTGCTACCACCACTACCGAGTCCACTGACGAGTCTTCTGCAACACAAGCCAAGAGCGCCTCCGCAGTTTCTTCTCCAGAGACCACAGTCAAGGGGGAACATCATGGATTTGCTGCTACTATTAAGAAAATCTTGCATACTCCAGATAGACACCATGAAAATGGTACTACTTCTGCTTCTTCCACTGCCGTTTCTGGCGAATCTCAAGGTGTGACTATTTCAAGTGCCATTCTTCCAACTGACGAAACTTCTACCAAGGAGACCAAAGAGACCAAGCAGCCTGTTGCTGAAAAATCTGTTGATACTAGTAGCGGTACCCCAGAAACTACTGTCAAGGTCGAAGGTAGTGCTGTTAATACAAATGTTGAATCTTCCACTACTGAAAAGCCTGTCGTTTCCGGTAAACAAGGTCCAGCCACCTCTTCTGCCACCGATGCTGACGATGAGAAGACCAAACCATTAAACGTTGTGCCTGCATCTCCTATCGCTTCCGAAAAGACCCCTGCAACTAATGGTGCAGCTAGCGGTAAAACTGAATCTGTCAGTGCTTCCACTGTTACTACAGGCGTTGCAGTTACTGCTAGTGCCATTGCAGCAGCAGCCGTTTCTGCTGCCAAGTCTGGATCAGCAAAGGGTAAGAAGGTTGCTAGTACCACTGCCACCACTGCCACCACTACTGCTGATGCTTCAAAGAAGTTGAGTAACACCACTGAAAAGGCTACTTCCCCTGTTGTTCCTGCTACTACTTCTACTACTGATGTCAAGGAAACACCAACTAAGAAGGAAACGGAAACTACTGAAAGTTCTGGCCATTTATTTAACATTCCGTTCTTTTCACCGAAGAAGCACAAGGAGGATGAATCTATTGATGTTTCCAAGTTACCTTCTGGTACAAAGTACACCGATGTTCATAAAGATTCACTGTCAAAGAAGTTGTCTGTCGAGGAAAAGGATATCACTACTGAAGTTGGTTCTGCTAGTGCTGGTGAAAGTAAGAAGGGTGAATATAAAGAAGATATTTCCACCAAATTACCATCATCTGCTCCTACCACTGCCACTGCCAAGGTTGAGGGTTCTACTGTTGTTGTTGATTCCCCTGCCGTTGGCAAGAGTGTTTCTGTTGATGCTTCCACTAAGAATGTTTCTGTTGATGCATCTGCTAAGACCATTGGTACGGATGCTGCTGCTACTACTACTACTACTACTACTACTACAGGTACCAGTACCACCAGTACCAAACAACAAGAACATCACCATCACTCTTTGAATATACTTTCTAAGAAGACTGAAACTTCAATAACTGATAGTGCTAAGGCTGCCACCGAGACATCTGAACACGAAGATGAGCATGAGCATCATCACCACTATTCTTTGAACTTCCATTCTAAGAAGGCTGAAGCTCCAGCTGGCCCTGATCCAGAAGAAGTTGCAAGAGAGGAGAAGATTGAAAAGGAGATTGCACACAAGAAGGAGTTGGATAACATATTCACTCCAGTTGAGAAGGAGACTGGTCCATTAGGTGCTAATAGCACTACTAAGACTACTGTCGTTACAAACAACAAAAACAATAACAACAACAACAATACGCCATTATCTACCCCAACAAAGACTGTTGAACGTAAATCGTCTTCTACTACTGTGTCCACCCCATCGACCCCATCAACTGCAAGAGCTACCCCACAAAAGAAGGTTGTCCGTAAGGCTTCTGATTTGAACAGTGCCAAGGTGGATACTGAAAAGAGAGCTAGTCGTAAGAAGAGTCTGACGAAGTTCACTGAGAAGGTTAAGAAGGTGTTCCATCATGATTAGTTTCTTTTTTTTTTTTTTTTAAAGTTAAATTGTTCTTTTCGTTTCGTTTTTTTTTCCGTTTTATAATTTATCAACACCATTTTCATATGTTTTAATTATTATTATTACTATTTTATATTTATTATTTTTTTTTATCATTGTCTATTATTATTATTATTATTATTATTATTATTCCCTTATGCTTATTATTCCACCTCCCTACCCTACCCCCCCTACTCCCCCCCATACTTTTAATAAAACCTTTATTTTCATGTTCTTTTTGATTAATATATTAGTAAAAGAGATATAGTAACTAAAAATATGGACCCGAAAAAGGTCGTGCGATGAACTCAAATTGGCAGCCTTTTTAACCCTGCGAGGGACCAAAGAGGAGCCAAAAAAGAAGAAGCAAAAAAAAAAAAAAAGGCGTGTGAGGAAGGAAAAAGGCACCAAAAGCAGGTTTCGTGTTAAAAATTATATATGACAGTATCCCTTTTAATTTAGTGCCAACACACAAGGTTCAGTTTTCAATCAATTATAAATTAAATTAAAAAGAAAAAAGCAATAACACACTAAACAACAATGTCTTTCAACTTCAATTTACAATCCTTACAACAACAATTACAGGAGAAGACTCAACAATTGACCTCCTCAATCTCTGAGAACTTGACCAACCTGAACATTCAAGAGACCACCACTAACTTGACCACCAACTTGAGCAAGGAGGTTAACAGCTTGAAGCCAATCTTCCAAAGAACCACCAGATCCTTACAGGAGAAGTTTGGTTCCATTGATGACATTTCCGAATTGCCACAGGAGTATAAGGATTTGGAAAAGAAGATTGACAACTTGAAGTCATTTTACAAGAAGACTTTAATCATCACTGAACAATATGAGATTGAATCATACGACTACCCTCCAAACTTGAGAGAATCATTCCAAGATTACAGCAAGATCCTTAGCGAGAAATTCACTGGTTTATCACAGGCTACAACCACCAGTGAAGCTGAAGCTGTCTTGTTATCAGGCACCAAAGATACCACCCCAAAGACCTTTTCTCACCAATTGTCAAAGTCATTCAAGACATCCAGAGACCTACTATTGACCACCACCTCTGCCGAAGACGTTGAGGCTGAAAACTCATTGACTAAGGCTTTGTTGAAGATCAGTGAAACGGAATACAAGGTTGGTGACGAAAGATTAGATCAAGACAAGTTAATAATCAGTGAATTCAACGCCAAGATTAAGAAAACATTAAGCACTGATTTCGAAAACGCTGTCAAGTTGAGAAAACAAGTTGAAACTTCAAGATTGACATTTGACACAATCAGAGCTGAAATTAAGAGTGCTCAAAAGGGTGATGAATCCGCCGATGTTCCTGAGGATTTGACCAAGAAGTTGGAATCCGCTGAAGATGACTTGGTCAATGCCACTGAATTGGCTGTTGAAGCTATGAAGAACTTGATTAAGCCTGTTGAAGCTGTTAACTTGTTGAAGGTTTTCGCTAAGATTCAATTGAACTACCATAAGAGCGCTGTTTCTGAATTATCCCAATTGGTTGATGAATTGGACACTTTACCAGTTGATGAGGAATAAATAGTTAGGAGCTAGTTATCTCCTATCTCTTGCCATCACCTCATCATCATCATTCCTCTCTCTTCTACCAAACTTATTCTATTCTTTGGGTTTTTTGCCTCTCATCATCATATCATGCTTCTTCTTATCCTTCTTCTTCATATTACCTGCTTGTTTGTTTGCTTGTTTGTTTTAGTTCAAAGATTTTTTTACTAATTCTTTTTGTTTATAACCTGGGATGTATTTCTGTGTTTCTTTTTTTCTTCTTCTCTCTTCTCCTTTTTTTTTTATTTTCTATCTTTTATTTTCGATATTTATAAGATTATTATCACAGTTTATTATTTTATTCGATTATACCAAAACTATATCTGTCTGCCTGTCTATCTTGGAGAAAGATTTCTTCAGGTACGTCTACAAATATTATATCTTAGTAACTAAACATCAAAAAATCGTATTAAATGGGAGGAAAGAGAGAGAGTAAGAGTAAGAGATCATAACAGAGAAAATTATAAAATATGGAAAGTTATTAATTAAAAAAATCACCAAGAAAAGAAGAAAACAAATAACAGAACAATATCATCTGAAAGCTTATAATGAATGGAAAAAAAAAGTGTTGAAGAGCAGAGGGTATATATATGCTACCAACCAACCCCTCTTTTTTTTCTTATCTTTTCACGTTTTTCCTATTGAATTAATGCAAGGCACCACATAGAGAAGATGACTTATTGACACCCACAATGATGGCTAATCTGTTGAAGAACACTTCACCAAAGGCGATACCTAAACAAGCAGCAAAGAAGTAAAGCACGACAAAACTCATGGCAGCAAGCATGATAGCGTAACCAAACATAGCAGAGACAAATGCGAGCAATAATCTAACAATATCCTTAGCAGACTCAGCCAAACCTGGGAAGAACAATTTCTGTAAGAATGGACGGTTATCGGTTCCTGTGGAGATAAATGGAGCCTTCTCTTGATCCTCATCCTCTGGGTCGCATGCACAATTGTCAATCTCTTGAACAACAACGGCATTGGTGTAATTGTGGAACACCTTCTGTTCCAAGTATGCACTCAAGAAGAACACACCTCTTAGGAAGAATGCAGAGAAGAAGATAGCACAGAAGATACCAAAGGCCTTGGAACCAGAAGAAGCAGTCATGTGCTTGAAAATGACAGGGTAGTGTCTCCATGTGGTAACCATGTAACTGTTCATCATCATGTCACTACTGTCATCGGACATATCCATGCCAGACATGCTGTCACTGGTGGAGCTTGACGAGGAAGCAGTAGAAGTGGAAGACATATCCATACCAGCCATATCCATGGAAGAGGACGTGGTTGCAGAAACAGAAGCAGAGGCAGAGGAAGACATATCCATACCTGACATGCTCATACCTGACATATCCATGGAGGAGGAAGATGAGGATGCAGAAGTAGTGATGGTGGAGCTTGATGATGAGCTGAAAGATGATGAACTACTTGTAGAAGACATATCCATACCGGACATATCCATTCCTGACATATCCATTGTGTGCGTGTGTATTTATAATATATATATATATGTATTTATAGCTGGTTTGCTAGAATTTTGATGCAAAGAAGATGGTTATGTTTCGGGTGGTTTGTTTCAAAATGTAAACTATTGGACAGAGAAATAAACGACACAAAATGTAATGATAATTGGAGAACTTGGTATTCAATTCAATCAATTATAGTATTTGCAAGATGAATTGAGATTCAATTATGAGTCAATGAGATGAGATGAGATGAAGATTCTAAAAGAAAACTGAAGATAAAAAAGAAGCTTTTATTAGGAAATGAACTCGTTGATATAAGAAATCAATAAACGTTAATTGAGCAAATTGCAAAAAGAGTTAAAAGGAAGGAAACGAATGAAAGGAAGGAAAAGAAAAGAAAAGAAAAGAAAAGAAAAGGAAACAGAAGAAAAATTAATCAATACATCAACACTAAATCCACTTTTAAGAGGAAAAGAAGGGTACCATAGCCATTTATAACCTGTCTATATGTTGTATATATAAATAAATAATTAAGTAAGTATATACCGCTTTTTTCCCACCCAAATAGCAGTGAAAAATTTAAGCATCGGAAAAATAATTTGCTCGTTTTTTCTTTTCCTCGTTTCTTCTATTTTATTTATTTGCTCGCAGAGAGACGATCGACGTATATTAGGGGTCGATAACCATATTATATATATGATACTATATACTAGAGAACTATAACAGACTCTGTTTTGATCAAGTCCCTGACAACTTTATATCTCATCACATATATTCCATCCTTCTCTAATTCAATCTCTTCGTTATCAATGGTCACCTCATTGTTCTCCAAACACTTTAAAAACACAGGTTTGTTCAAATCTGGCTTCTCCACCATGCTCACTAACCCACCAGTGTCATCCAATGCCTGCAATGGTTCAGGAAGACTTCGTAGAAACTGGGAATTGTACAACTCCATAAGCAACTCCAAGTGTCTCTCCATGTACACTGTTTCATTGTTAGATAGCTTGCTCAGCTCTGATTCCTTGGATCTGATGTAAATGGCAAACTTATCAATCTTCATCAACCTCGTTCTTATGTACGATCTGATTAAAAACTGCACCCTATCTAATTCACTCTCCACTATCACCAATATCAATTTAATTTCTCTTTCATGCTTCTGTAGTTCAATGGAGTTCAATTCAATAACCTCTATCTGTTTTCTCAATCTCTCCAAGATCCTTTCAATCAAGGCATCTTCATACGGTAAAATGTCCGGTATTGTTCTCTCTTTGATCCATGACTGTGTTAATTTCGTAATATCCTCTGCTTTCAAAACTTCATCCGATTTAAGCTTGCCTCTAGAAGTTCTTTCAAAATCATTTAAAATATCTGTGAAATCCATTTTTATAGTGACCTAGTATATGTGATGTGATGTGATGTGATGTGTTCGGAATGACTGGGGGTATATGATTTGTGAGTTAGTTTTTGGCCCTGATTGTAAAGGTTATAATAATAATATAGATTATCAATGGAAATGATAACCCTATGATCTAAATTGGAATATAACAACTACCAATAATAAGACAAAGTAACCTCTAAATACCAGAAGTATTACCACTATTTCAGTTATCATCATTATACACACAGACACACAGACACACACACGAAAAAGAACATACAACGCGAAAAAGCAAACACAAGTCGATCGTCCCCAAAATAGTCCCTTGATTTTTGATCTGAGATTGTTTACGTTATGTACATGTACTATAATACTATGTATTTCCCCTTTTCTTTCTTTTCTCCCCTTTAATTGTATTTAAACACTCAAGAAAGAATTACAAAGTCAAATAAATCAATACCCCCAAATGGATATTAATGCATTGATAGAGGCAAAAAAGGCTAAATTAGAGGAACTGAGGAAGCAACGGTTGAAACGACAGAAGGAGAATGATCTCACTACTACACCTGCACTAACAACAACAACAACAACAACCACGCCGACAAGCACAACCTCAAACACATCTCTCAAATACAACTCAGAAGATGTTAATAATATACTCAATGAAGTACTCAAGAAGGACACGGTAAATGGCTCCAATGGCCCACTAACGGAAATCTCAATAAATGTAAAGGATCAAAACCAACTGTCAGACCCTATCACCACCGTTCAGACTCCACTGACCTCTGCCGGGACAATTGCACTAGAAACAGAGATCTTCACTGAAACATTACCACCATCAAATAACAACAAATTACAACAACATAGAAATGTGGAAACATATGACAAAGCTGTCGAAACTGATGTTGAAATTGACCCAGGTTATATCAAGTCCCTTGAGGAGCAGGATCAAAGAAAACTAGAGTTGAAAATTGAGAGGAAGCTACGATTGAAACTAGAATCAGAGATTCGATTAAAACTCGAGAAGGAATTTCAATTAAAACTACACCAGTCTAAGGAATTGGAGCAAAAAATTGATGATATCATTGAACCATTGGTAGCTAACAAGGAATCACAAGAAACACCCAGCATGAGTAAAGACGAGGAGAATACCAATAAAGATAGTAAGTACGCTCAGGATCTACCACAGACATCTCTGTTAACAACGACATCTTTACAACTGATTAAAAACATTAAGGTTTTACACAATGAAGACACAAGAACACGGTCCATTGTGTCCATTGATAATTCCCAATTCTACCCCGAACTTGTATTGGTTGCATATGCATTTAATGACCATTCGAGAATACCCAAGAAATCCCACCACCACCAGTACAGTGAACAAAGATCAATTATAATAGTATGGAACATTGAAAAATCGTCTACAGAGTTCAGTTTATTAAGTTATTCTCCGATTAAGGTTGCTATGTTTAGTAAGTCAAAGCCAAATGAAATCATCGGTGGTCTTCAAAACGGCAAATTATGTCTTTGGAAACTAAACTCCGAATCTAGATACCCGATATACACAACACCAAGTCTCATAAATAATGGAAAGAACGGGGGATTTGTGGCAAATGAAAAATCATCCGCAGGGTACCACCCAATCATTGGCATATACGAAACCACAAACTCGATAATTTCATTGGATTCAAGCGGTGGATTGAACATATACTCGACTAATTTGATAACTTTGATCTCAAGCCAAACTTTGAAATTGCCAGAATTAGAATTAGTTGAACATAATGATGACCCATTGGGACTGTTGCCCGTGAGTAGTAGTAACTCAACGAGAGGAAAATTAAAACATAGAAAATTCATCATTTCGTCACATTTTATAGATTTGTCTTATTTAATACTAGGTCTATCAACAGGAGAAACATACTGCTTGAAAATCAATCAACTGGAATCCAATATGCTGGTGTTTAGCAAATACCAGCATAATTTCCCAGTGTTATCCATTGATAAGTCTCAAAACGGCGGCTTTATTTTAGTGTCGAGCTTGGATTACAAGCTAAGATACAAAAAACTCGAACCTATGGGGTCAAATCACACTGATAATAATAATACTAATAACAATGATAATGACAACGATGGTTCTAACAAGGGGATTATCAACTTGAACAGTCCTGTTGCAAACGCCAAATTCAAACATAAAAGCGGAAACGAGTTTGTCTGTGTCACAATGGATAATAAGATTCAATTTTGGAACTTGGGTAAGAATGATCTAACTCCTATCGAGTGCATTGATATTAAAAAGCTACAACTCGACAAAAAATCAGTGGATACCGGCTCAAGGGATCAAGAAGAAGAAGAAGCAGGAGAAGAAGATGACGATGATGGAAAACAGGAGCAGAATGATGATGATGTTAACGATGACTATGACGACGAAGAAGAAAGTGAATGTTTGAATGTTGTTAATTGGTCTGCAAATAATGAATATGTGGTTTGTGGTGGGTTATCCGGTAAGCTCTACGTTCTGCAACTTATACAGCAGCAAATAGCGGTTAAGGAATAAAATATATGTTTGCTGCTTCACTGTACGAATATATGGTTACTATGTATTTTTACTTTGTATAAACTTAGATATTATAATTCATCGTGTTATGAACCTTTCTTGTTCATTTGAAAGTGTAAACGTAATGTGGAGGAAAAAAAAAGACGGAGCAATATAGAGTGTTCTTTATAAAGGAAAAAAAAAGAGAATATAGTACAGAAATAAAGATATAAATAGCAAATGAAAGGATAAAGAAAAAGAAACGAAAAAAAAGAAATAGAAAACACCCAAATAAACCAATAATATTAAGCCCTCTACAGTAGCTTATTCATAATAGAATCCTTGACAGTAACCTGCACTTCACCGAACAATCTGTTTTGCTTCAAGTCAACAGTATCGGCAGTGGCCAACACTAACAGTTCGAAAAATGTTCTGGTAGCTTCTCTCTTAGCGTTCTTAGACAATGGCACCTCTGATTGAATATCCTTTTGCATGATTTCATCAAATGTAATGACTGCATTATCAGGAGATTGTTCGTAAAAGTCTCTGACTTGGGAAGCGATTTGAACCGTGGCCTTAGTGGTGAATTTTTCAGCACCAGATGAACCAATGTCACCCCTTCTGTTCTCAAAGGATTCAATTTCTTCATCAAACTCAGGTAACAAACCCTCTGTGCTAACTTCTGGCTGAACGTGTTCATCAACGTCCAGCGGTTGTTCATTATCATCGAATAATGGTCCCTTCATTGCATCATCTCCGCCCATGTCATATCCATCAAATCCTTGTTCCAAATGGTCACCACCATCGGCATTGAGATCTTCATCATTCTCTTGATTCAATCTTCTTCTTTTAAACCCTTGAGTGTCAATGTCTATAAATTTGGAGACCGAAGGCTTGGCCAATTCCTTAACCAGTTGCAGCTCTTGCTTTTCATCCAATTCAATTGACAACTGTGAAGGCTTTACAGGATACTCCTGTTGACGGCTTCTGATGTATTCACTAGTCATTGATGTTTCTTCATCAACGGCGATTTTTCTTCTGTTAGTTCTAACCACAAAGACATTGTTGAAAACAACTGGCTTTCTAGGTCTCTTGGCCCTAATTGGAGCAGCTAGTTGAAGCGTGCCATGTTCATCTGGAGTTCGAGGTTCATTCAAATCTTCTTGATTGTGGTCCTCATCTGTCAGCAATTGAGGTTCTTGGAAATCAGGCAGATCATAATCGTATCCATCATAGCCATTATCCAATGCTGAAGCATTAGCAACATCTCCTGCTCTACCAACTTCAATAGATTGATCATGAATGTTGCTGGTATTATTGTTGTTCTCATTGTCTCCATCTAAGTCAAAGTCCAAGTTCAACTCCAAATCATCATCCATGCCTTCTAATTCATCGATTTCTTTACCTCTTGGAACTTCAATGGAGTGGTCAATCAGTGAATTATCCTCCATGCTACTAAACTGTGATTGGAATGGATCATTCCCTGCAACTGCCGGGAACTGCGAGTTTAAGAGATTATCGAAATTCAATGGCTCTTGATACAATAAATCAGCTTCAGTGACGGTATCTTGTAAAATAACATTTCTCATTGATGTGATAACAGTGGATTCAGGAGGGAGAATAACAGATTGTGAAGTTTTAAAAGATGATTTCAACTTCAATAGAGCGTCAGTGACATCGTCGTACAAGTACTTGGTTTTTCTTGAATATATTCTAACCACACCATAAAGCAATTGACCAGTCAATCTCAATGCTAATGGTTCAATCTCCAATGATTGAGGTTCATTAGAGGAGGATGAGGCGGCAAGAGTTTCAGCTGTTGGAGCAGATGAGGTTTCAATAGCCTTCGTGGATTCTGTGATAGATGTGTTCAGTAACTGTTGCTTTGTGAGTCTCTTTTCAACATTTGCCGCTAACCAGACGTAAGCCAATGGCCCTTCTCTAGAAAGCAATTGTTCCGAGTAAAACATAGACATTGAATTTAGTAGTAGTCCCTTATATGAATGAAAAGGTTATGTTTAGATAAGTGAAGAATAGCAAAGAAAAAAGGACAGAAAAAAAAGGAGTAAAGAAAAGGCAAACTTTTTTAGCAAATGTTATTCAGGATATATATATATATAGTATTTCCTTGTTTGATGATAGTAGTTAAATATACAAACAAAAGTTCAGGTTTTTCAAACAGTTTATTAGTTAACTTAGGGCATATATGTATATACATAAATTTTTACATGTTTGCAAAGGAGGTGGGCAGGCTGGGACGCGACGGTAGGGTAACCCTGGAACACCTCCATTCTATTTTGACCTACTTTTTTACTACTTAATTAAGATACTTATAGTAATAATAATAATAATAATAATAATAATACTTTCATCTAAAAATTCTAGTAATAACAAGGAAGAAGAAGACAATAAGAAGAGTATATTTATAGAAATTTTTGTTATTTATCTGGTTTTAGAGAGAGAGAGAGAGGTATTAGATAATGTTCCAACCAGTCATCCATCTCAAATAATTATATTCATAAGTTGGTCCAGTCATACCTAGACACATTGGACTGGTCACATAGAATCCCACTGAAGCACCGACAATCAAGACCAAGTAGATGAATAATCTAGGATACTTGCCCAATCTTGCAGTGAGCACATCAATGACGAAACCAGTCAAAAACAATGCAAAGTACAATGCAGGCATGTAATGATGGACATACGTGACTCTGGCCATAATGACAAAGGGTAAATAGTGGAAAATCCAACCCAACAATGGACACAATCCACAAATGAACAAATACCAGTTGTTCTGTTCATTACTCACCACTAAACGTTGTCTTTGATACAAAACACCAACGTATAGAACATATGCAAAGAATGGAATAAACATAAAAGTGGTGAACCAGACATTGATAGGGTTTCCTAATAAATAATATCTGGTTAAAGTACTAGACCAACCACACATTCTGATACCCGAGTTCATGATTGGCCATTCCCACCAAACAGAAGCGATATCATCGTGCTTGTATTGGTCAGGAACCAAACCATTATTGGAAGCCATCATAGACTTTTGAATGGCTAAGAAATCAGTGATGAAGTTTGACTTTGGGAATCTATAGGACTTGTCAACTGGAAGATCTGGATTCTTGTGTGATTCAATATTCCAAACGATGGATGTGTCAAACTGTTTGAAAAGGGAAGGTTGCATACACACAACTTCACCTTGCTTGAAACCCCAAGATGGATATGATTTACCAGTGGTACCTAAGTAACAACCTAGCACCTTGTGTCTAAGTCTGAAAGACGTAGAAATAGGATGTAGATAATTATAAAATAGTTCATCATTTTCATACAAGTCAGAGTATGTGGCATTAGATGACTTTGGTTGTGAGACAATTTCCACATACCAGTCATCCTTTTCATCACCAATTTCTTCACTACCATAACCGCTCGCCTCATAATATTGTTTAGAGACATGCCCTTGAATATCATGGGAGTGTAAGTTGGCTGAAGTACCAGTATGTTGTAATCTAATTAAATCACCCTCTTTGATGTATTCAGAAGTGTAAGTGAAAGGAGTTCTGCTTGGCTTGACTCTCCAGTCGTTATTTGAATCCTTGTGACCATATGTGGTGATTTGATGTTGGTTGGAGCCATCTGGGTAGATTTGGGCATGAGAATGGAGCAAATTAGGAGAACCACCTTGTGATCTAATGGTAACAACAGAGTCAAAGCCCACGAATCTAGACTGTGCTTCAATGTCACTTTCCAACAGGTTAGCTTGGAATAGAGTTGACATGGCACCTGTACCTGGACCTGGCTTGTACAATAATGAGAAATGAATCCTGAAACAGAGGATGTAAATCATCATAGGGATGATGATAAGATCTAAAATTCTAGCAGCCCAAGCTCTGCTATAAGATTTCCAAGTAAAGTTCTTCACATCCCAGAACTTTAACCATAGGTCCAAGACAACGTAGAGACCAACAATGACAGTGACGAATAAACCAACCCATTTAACTGAACAAACACAGCCTATACTCACACCAGTCAAGTACATCCATATTTTCCATTTGAGTGTATACTCTTGCTTTCTCAAGTTATGAACCTTAACCATACAGAAGAACGTGGTGGCAGTGAAGAACAAAAGCATCGAGTCTAAAAGCACAAACTTTCCCAACACAATGTATGAATTTTCCAGACAACACATAATGGAAATCAAATACACAGTCAATCTAGACTTGTATCCCATTTCATTAGCGGTTAGATAACAGAATAGCACTTGCAATATACTAAACACACTTTGGAACAGTCTCATTTGTTTGATATTGAATTCTGCTGGGATCTCTTGACCAGATTCAAACATAAAGGAAGTGTTGTTAGTGGAACCGGATAAATATTCACTTAACCCAATGAGCATCTTACCTAATGGAGGGTGCACATCATGGTAGAATTCATGTCTGACATAGTATGCACCAAACTTGGCAAAATGAGCTTCATCCCAAATGACATGCTTATTGGCATCAATCTTGTAGATTCTCAAGTATGCACCAAGGGCAGTGAGTAGGATTGGAAAGAACACCCTGTCAATCTTAGACCAGACAGATAGTATCCTACTACTCTTTCCACCTTTGGAAGAGTCAATGGGTTTCTTCTCATCATCAATTTCTATCACTTGTTCAGGCTCTTTCACCTTTGCCAATTTTTCAGAGATCTTGCGATCATCGGACTTGGCCTTGGTCATATTAGTTTAGATGAAAATAAATATATCTCTATATATATATATAAATATATGAAAGATTGTCTATTTCAAATTGCAAAGTTGATTCTAGTAACAAACGAATAACAACAAAAAAAAACACAAATAAGGGTAAATGAAATAGTTATTTTCTTGATACAAAATAACAACAATATTATAGTATGGTATAGTCAATATATACATACATATATATATATATATATACGTGTGTATTTGAACATGTGTTATTATAGTGTACAGACTCCCGCAAATAACGGACAATGAAAAATTTTGGAAAAACGCGTTCAGCTTGGGGAGGGTCAAAACAGAAATTTTTCGCATACAAAAATTGCTTAGGAGTGGTCACATTCAATTCATTCATTATGTGTATATATATATATATGTATATATAATAGTCAGAGAGAAGAAGAAGAAGAAGAAGAAGAAGAAGAAGAAGAAGAAGAAGAAGAGAAAAACATAAAAAAGTAATGTAAAACGAAGAAAAAAAAGGATAATAAGAGAAAAATAAAGAGCAATAAAGAAGGATAATAATATAAAAAAAGAGAGAAAAAATAGAGGAAAAATAAAGAAGAGAGTTAACAATCAATCATATTGTATATGAAAAAATGATAATATATATAAAACGGCATAAAATAGAAAGGAGGATATATATATATATATATATATATATATATATTCTAGGAACGATCAAATGATAAATTGTCCATCGAAACAAACAAATCTTCAACCTTATTGGAAGTACTTATCGTTGAACCACCAGTCAGCTGAGGATTGTTAAACCCACTTGGATTCTGGTTCAATGGATTTGTAGGATTCTGACTGAAAAAAACTATTTGTCAGTGTAGTTGGCAAGTTTTGAAAGTTAACCCCTCTTGAAGGATTAGGCGTAGTTGGAGTCGCAAATCCATTTGATCTTAATAAATTTAAAGATGCAGTAGATGATGAATGATGCAGGGAGTTAGAACCTTGCTGTGACGGGTAAACATTAGTGTTTGTCTGAGATGGTAACGTCAAACTGTTGCCAGCCACTTGTGATTGTTGCAATAACCCAGACGATGCTTGGTTGTACTGGTTTGGTTGAGAGACAATTCTAGGAGATTGTTGTCTGTATCTTCCAGTACTTAGTGACAACCCAGCATTTGAATTCAGCATGGAATGCGAGTGTGATCTCATCAATGGAGGAGGGAAATTTCCCGATGTTGGTGTAGTGGCAACAGGAGCAATAGAAGGTTGTAAGTCAGGTCTTCTAATCAATAGTAAACCATTCTCAAACGCCTCCACTAAATTCAAAAACTGGCACAACGAAGAAACTGTTCTTCTTTGAATTGGAGTTAAGGCGCTCATCAGATAAGCCAACTCAATGGCACCTGATGTTCCCTTAGTGTCATCTTTGAACACAACCATCTTGGTGTAAATGTCCAGGGTCTCAGGGTTATTGAAATCCAAGGTTGGCGGCATTAAAGGCAATTGTTGAACTGGTGGAATCGACAAGTATAATCTTTCAGGTAATAAAGGCTTATTGTTATTACCCCCAAGTGGATTGTTATTGACACCACCCATGGTAGCATTAGCAGAGGCAGATTGAGTAGCAGCTGCAACAACAGCAGCTGCAGAGGAAGTAGTTGGAGGAGCAGAGGCAATTGAATACAGAGACGCCAAGGATGCAGTTGATGCAGATCTATGTTGTTCTTCTAATTGCCCTCTCTTCTCTCTTTTCTCTCTCTCTATTCTCTCTCTCTCTTGCAATGGCAACATCTTCTTATATTCAACTCTCAGTTTTCTGCCTCCAATTTCTCTGCCATTTAGAATATTAACAACCATGGAAGTTTCTTCAGTAGAATTAAAGTTGGCAAAGGCTAAACCTCTAAAGACACCATTGTCGAAATGGTAGTTAAATGCATATGGCAATGGTAGATTTAATTTAGACATAACATCCAATAATTGTTCCTTTTTAATTGCAAATGGAATGTTTTTAATAACAATTGCAGTTGGAATAACATCATCATCGTCATTCTTACGAATTTCATCTTCATTTTCATTATCAGTGTGGGTAACAGTAGTGGTAGTAGTATTATTAACATTATTTTTATTATCATGATTTTCATTAGTATTGTCATTATCATTAATTGGGTTTTCATTAGATTTAGTGTCATTATTATTATTATTAGCAATAGTGTTATCACCAACAGCATCAATATTTTTGTGAACATCAACTTGGTTGGTCTCTGGGGAAGATTTAACAGATTGTTGATGGCTTTCATAAGCACTAGTTCTTTGATTCTGAGGCAATTGATACTGGACAGCATTTGTTGGAGCATGTGGTGCAGGCGCAGAGTTATCATTCACAGTTAGCATACTTCCATTTATTGAATTCATAGTAGAGGTCGCATTCATTGGAATTGCTTTATTTGCCGCCAATAAACTCAGATTTGTTGCATGGTTGAACTGGGCTGTATGTGGAGATCCAGTAGTGGCATAGTCAGTCATGTTCAAGTTCTGAAAATTAATGTTAGGAGCAACCTGGGCTTGTTGTTCAATCCAAGGGGTGACATTCAACATTGGGTTGGTTTGCTGAGGAAGCCAATTTGGATTGAAGCTTTGTCTATTGATATTACCATTATTTTGTTGTTGCTGCTGCTGCTGGTGTTGTTGCTGGTGAAGTTGTTGTTGTTGTTGTTGTGATTGTGATTGTGATTGTGATTGTGATTGTGGCTGTGACTGTTGATGTGATTGCAACACTTGGTGGGATTGCACCTGTTGTTGCTGAGTGGCGGATGTTAAACCGGGAGGCAACTGGCCATGTTGTTGTTGTTGTTGTTGTTGTTGTTGTTGACCACTATTAGTGTTGAACAGGGTAGAGTTTTGCAACACTGGGGTTGTTGACCCACCAAAATGACGGGATTGAGATATTCTTGAGCTCAATAGGGAGTTTCCAGTGGTGTTTGGATGCATTGCAGTTATCGATGCATTGGTAGTAGTACCTCTTTCACCACCACCATATGCCGAGGAGGTGTATCCGGAAGCTGACGACATTGATGATATGGAAGGACGACGATGGCTGGTTTGTGTTGAATCCACAAAGTTAGATGCGTCTTGATCAAATTGTCTGAATTCCATGATAGTAACTTAATGTATTGGGTATTGATTTATTTTACTATATCTGTATCTATCTTATTTCAAGGGGAACGATGAAATGGGAGGAAGGGGGGAACGGGATGTCAAATGAAAAAACAAAAAGGCACAAAAAGTTTCACTTATAAAAGGAAGAGATGCAAGATGTGCTGATTTTCTCCGATTAATCAAGTAGTAGATAGTATTTATAAAGAAATTGGGTTCAAAATCTTTAGTATCTTTTCTATAGAAACAATAGGGTGTATGTTTGTGTGTATGTGATTAAAGTGTGTGTGTGTATCAGACAGAGACTTGACTTGAGTCAGTGAGTGAGTGAGTGCGTGCGTGCGAGTGGGTGGGTGGAGTGAAAAGGATTTAAGGTTGACTGGCACTGTGAACAAGTATATACTAATATATAATTGCTTTTGGATAAGATGAATTGTCTTTGACACTTGGAAAGAGGGGGGAGGGGTGGGGGCAAATAAACAGAGGAAATGATTGATTTTAAAGAGAGAAAGAATAGAACATAATATAAATATAATATAAATTTATTTTCTGTGAAAGGGAAAGGGAAAAAACACCAGGAAAGTCTCCTGTCAAATTTTCTTTTTTTTTTTCTCTCTTCTCTCCCTCCTCCCCTGCTAATTTTTTTGTTTTTTTTGAGCGAGCGTTACTTAAAAACCGCTTACTTTAAATTTCATTTCAATTGGACCAGAGCAAAACAGATTAATATTATGTGCCAATGGAAAATACATATGTTATGTATGGTATGCTATATATGTCCTCTGTACTGGATATACCCCCAAAATAACTACATTATATATACATATATGCATATCCCTATTTTAAGAGCCTATATATTTAGAACTTGTAAAAAATGTATTCAAAAGAGTGGTGTAAGGATGCTCTAACTATCAATCACTACCGAGCGGCGGTGCCGAGAGGCTCATGGCGCATTTGGTTCAATTATCAACATAGTATATTATATTATAAAGCATGAAAGCCATTGAAATGTATATAGGGGATCAATTGAATATCAAGTTGTGTATAAGGAACTCATCAATCAACGTGAAAAAACAAACAAACCAGCGAACTTCACTATGGGAAAGCTTTATTCGTCTCTCCGAATTTCAATTTTTTGATCGAAATTTCCATGTTTACAATTGATGGTATATTCTCTCAAAATACTTCTCTTTAGTGAAGTTTCCCCAATGGTGTCAGTAGAATCTGGCATGAGGTTTACAATGAACCCATATTTTAAGCCTTATCATCTCTTTTCAGCCCGTTAAATGCATTTGTATTTGGGCGTCATCTCAGGCTTGAACTCACGACCCTATATTTTCCGGAGAATTGAACTTTTTGAAATAAACCACTTGGCCAATGCAACAAATTTGAGTTGAGCATTGGTTCTTATGCACATACTTTTGATTTCTAAGCTATTTTTGCCGACTTGTCGAAAAGAACTTGCAAAAAAGTACCTTAAACGAGTGAAATATACAGTTACCATGTATTAATATGAAACTTGAATATCTAGAGTTTATTGTGATATTGATAATCAAATATGTGGTGCATCAGAACTGTGAAATAATCGAGTTGAATTTCAAATTTCACTTTTTTGTTTCGGTCTCTGGTTGTATGTTTTCATGTATTATAATATAATACTCCACATAACTATATATGTAATAGTATTGTATACTGTTGCGTAGTTAATTGGCTATCTTTCTATATATTAAAATCCAATAGGGTGCCTGGTGTATTTAGGTCTATTTTCATCTTGAAAAAATATAGTTTTTAGGTGAGGTTTCATTATTTCATTTTGAATTGCTAGAATAACACTAACCAAACCAAAAAATCATGATTATTTCACTTGTTATATAATATCTAGGTCTCATTAAATGTAATTGGTAACGTTAGCCATATATTCACTCACAAATACATTGCTAGTGGGGCATTACATCTAGCCGCTCAAGCAGATAAATTGATTATTTTCTCGTTTAAATGCTGTTGTGCTCCCATGACCTAAAATACCTTCTTAAGCTTTATTTTCATTTTTGTCAACTTTGACTTATTTCCATAGATACCGTAGATATCATAATATCTTTTACTACGAAATAAATACTATATAAGAGAGTATAATTAGCTTGTTCTTGCCATCAGTATCATAATTCCAGGTCTCACCGATACACTGAATTGAACTGGTAATTCTTTCACTATTCACACTATACTAAACGATTAACCATAATCAGCTAATTGCTTATACTCTATGGATAGTTTGAAGATGTAGAACATATCCCAATCTGGCATATAGAATGTGAAAGAATACATAATGTGATGAGTTATTCTAAGACATTTACTATCATTTACCTTACATATACACAGTTCTCCTGCTTCCTCGTAATAGGAAAATGGTTGGATATAGTTGAGTATTCCAATTATATATGATTTCATAATAATACCACTGTAGTGGATATATTCCATTTCAAAGCAAGAAGGATAATGAAAATAGTTAGATCCATTTTTTCCATGATTTAGCCATTTACTCATGATGTCTTGCAGAAGAGTCAATTGGAAGGGCACATTCCTAGCAACACTGACCAATGGTGATTTTACTATCAACCAAATTAGATCAAACTAAACATCTGTGTAACATTCTAGTGATATGATAATCACTTGAACCCTCTCATTAGAGAGAAGTTTAGGGTGTTAGTGTTTAGAGCTGCTACCAATCAACCATGTGAAACGAAAACACCTCTACACCAGAGAGCGCGTTCACTCACTCAGAAAAAGAAAAATTAATTTTCAACCTGCCCAACGACGAAAAAAAGAACACCTACACTGATAAATATATATTTATATATGATAACTGTTAACCACAGACCCTAGATCTCTTCTTCCATCCTGTTGTTTTAGGTTCCTTCATCGATTCGCCCGTTCCATTCCTTAATTCATCTATCATAAATGGTATGTTTCAACAATTTTCTACACTGCTCACAGGTTGATTTTCAACAATGAAAGTTTTGTATACTAACTAAACATCGGAATATATTTTTCATTTCATTTCTACAGTCCTCATCATCCTCCACATCTTCAAGTATCCCTGGTGGTGCCAGAACCTTGGCCAAGAGAAAGGCCACCCAGGAAAACAAATTAAAGCAACAACAACAAAACCAACCAACTTCCACCAGAGCTGCTGGTGCCGGTGGTTCTTCATCCTCAATGTTGAAGATCTACACTGACGAATCCCAAGGTTTCAAGATTGACCCTGTCGTTGTCTTAGTTTTAAGTGTTTCTTTCATCTTCTCTGTGGTTTTATTACATGTCTTGGGAAAGATTACTGGTAAACTTTTCTAAACCTAATTTATACAACAATAATACAAACAAACAAAAATAAACTCACACAATGATCCATCATGTTTTTTTATTCCTCTTCACACGACATAATATATCTCTGATCGATCAATATCTGGTTGAATTCAAAAGTTAAAAAATCAATTAATTAATTCCATTCTATTACATCATTCACCTCTATCATCCAATATACCTGAAGAAAGATAAACATCTATTCTTTTTCTAGTATTCAATGTATAGTAAAATTGTTTTTTCTTTTATATAATATATAATTAAAAAATTATGCGTCTTTTCTTGCTGAAATACTATTCGTAATATTTTGTATATATATTTAAAATATATAGGTGTTTTATATACAAGTCTATTGATACATAATGATAGTTTCAGATTAGCCTGGAGTTCCTAATTATTATTTACAAGTCTTTTAATAACAACTCAATTAGTTTATCGGCATACTCAATGTCAACCATATGTTTTTCAATACCCTTCACCTCGGTAATGGACCAGTTCCATTCATCCTTCAACTCATCATACTTCTTCAGATATTCGTATTCAGTACTTTGACCCCTTGTCGATCCGTACCTCTTACCCCTGACTTCAATCTCCACAACAGGGAACTTGGAACCAACGATAACTTGTAATGGAATACCTAAGCGCTTGGACTTCGTTAATTTACTACCCAATCCCAAATCGCTGTCATCAACTTCAAATAACAAATCTCTGTGTGACTGTTTCAAGGAATCAAGGAATGCATCCAATTTAGCATCTTTGAAGTCATTGTCAACTTTAATCACACTTAATTGCAAAGGTGCCAACCTAGCAGGCCATCTTAACCCAACTTCATCCCTAGTTATCTCAGCAATGGCACCAACCAATCTACTGACACCGATACCGTAACATCCCATCTCATACAACTGTTTCGTACCATTGGAGTCAATGTATTTGGCATCTAATGGCTTGGAGTACTTTGTACCCAAGTAAAAAGTATGTCCCACTTCAATACCCTTCTTCGCCACCAAGTGGCCATCAGCACAACTTAAACATGGGTCTCCTTCTTGTGCTTCAATGATGTCCAAGTCTTCAAATGTAGTCATTCTGGATCTAGAATACTCTACAGGTAAATCAGGCAACTCAGTGCCTGGTTTCACCTCTTTATCCATTAATCTAATGACATTCTTAAATTCATTGTCATTGTCCTTGAAAATCTGCAACACCTTGTCATCTTTACCTATGAGTTTTTCATTCAAGTCCGCCAAGTCCTCGTGTTCAACAAACTTCAAGTTTAGTCTTCTACCCTTTGGATAGTAAATAGCAACTAAATCATTATCCAAATTGAGGAAATAACTCACGGAGGCTTCATCACAGGGTTTCATGACACCATCTTCCTGTCCATCAGTACCCACTCGCAAATGATGTAATTTCTCAACATTACCAGCGTTACCACATGAATCACACATCAACAAGGTATCTTCTCCCTTCTCGCTTTCAAAATGCCACTCATAACTCAAATCACCACCGATGGAACCAGAGTCGGCATTAGCCTTAATGAATGGTAATTTCAAATCGGTGAAAATTCTATAATAAATCAAATTCATCAACTCAAAACTTTTCAATGCTGATTCTGCATCAACGTCGAATGAGTAAGCATCCTTCATGAGGAACTCACGTCCACGGAGTAATCCACCTCTTGGTCTGATCTCGTTTCTGTACTTTCTAGTAATTTGATACACAATCAAGGGCAATTTCTTGTAGGAATTGCAGTAATCCTTCACTAATTCAGTGATCTCCTCCTCTGCTGTGGATGCCAAACAGAATTCGTCTCCCTTCAATTTAAACAATTCCTCATTGGACCATCTGTCGGTCTTCATCCAAATGGAACTATGAGAGATGGAACTCAAAGATGTCTCCACACAGTGTTCTTGTTTGAGTCTGTGGTGAATAATATTTTCAATATTACGCACAGTTTGTAATCCCAATGGTAACCAGTTTGTCAATCCAGCATGTGGTTGCTTGATATACCCCAACTTGGTCAACAGTTCTGTGGTTGTTAACTTATCTAGGTTTTTACCTAATTTAACAGGAGGATGATTGAATGGTGTTGTTGTTGAAGTCAACCACCGTCTTTGCACTTTAAATAATAGCATCGTCTATTAGATGATATGAAGAGAAGTATATTACTCTAATATATATATATATTTCTAATGGGAAGTAGCAGCTGGAGTTCTGAAGAATCTTATCTAATAGATAAGTCTTCTTCCAACTTTTTCCCACAATGATATTATTACATACTGACTGCAGGTGAAAAAAAAAAAATCATGCGAGAGCACAGCCTGGGGTTACTAGGAGGAAGGAAGATCTAAAACATTATTGATTGATTTTATTAAACAGGAGGAGAGGAG